>CALSCQ010000572.1:0-20099 GCA_943704525.1 Pigoraptor vietnamica
GTGTGTGTGTGTGTGTGTGTGTGTGTGTGTGTGTGTGTGTGTGTGTGTGTGTGTGTGTGTGTGTGTGTGTGTGTGTGTGTGTGTGTGTGTGTGTGTGTGTGGGCGCATCAGACGTGGGCCCTTGGTCCTTATGTTCGCGCCCTCTCGCGGATTTGCAGCTGCAAGGGTCTGGGTTGGATCTCGAGTTCGCCTTCACGCGGCTCGTGGAAGCATCGCTAATTACTGCGCTGGAGGTGCATTCGGGTCGATTCATGGCCTCGTGTGATAAGGCGCTCGGGAGAGAGACGTGGGAGCCGCTTGCGGGCGACGCGAACAAGGGGAAGATTACAGGTGTGTTGGACTTGCTCACAACCACCGCACTCGCACCCACATAATCGTACCCGTTCGTTTTTTATGCCGCACTGACTCGTGGGCATGTCGACTCTTCCTTCTTCTTTTTTTTTCTTTTTTTCTTTTTCGTTTTCCCCCCATGCGCTCGTGCTGACAACTCGCGACTGCAGTGAACGGAGAGGAGCAGGAGGTCGGATTGTGTCGGATCGCCGTCGTCTTCAACGAGGGCATTACGGCACTTTCGCAGGACGTCTGCCGCTTCTACGAGCCGAAGGTACGGAGCGGCGACAACATGCGTCTACTCGTTGTCCTGGCGCTTGTATGTGATGGCGTGTCATTGTGTGTTGACTACATCAGGCGCACGCGTGCCACTCTCTGTCCTGGCGTTTGTGTGATGGCGCGTCGGTGTGTGTTGACTTCGGCCATTTTCTTGCCTTAGGTTGTGCCGGCCATTGTCGAGAACTTTGTCAAGATATACGACCACGTGGCAAGTGCGATCCTCCTGGGTGCAATCAGCTTGCTCGGAGCGAAGGTGGGCGCACAAGGATTTTGCGCACGTTTGGAGCTCTTAATCGCCTCACGCGCATTAACTGCCGCCTTGACGTTGGGGGATAGACGCTGTCCGGCTTTTGCTGTGCGCTTGTCCTGCGACTGAGCAAATGTCCCTCTTTCGCAGCGGAAAGCGGCCGTGAACAGCGCACTCTTCATCATCAAAACGGTGCTCCCAACGACCTCTGAGCGTCTGCAGGTGGGGGCTGTGGTCGCGAATTGAGTAGCAACTGTGGTTTTGCTCCAGTGCTCACCTGACGTGCGCATTCGCGTTTGCTCGTATGCACGCCCGAACACATGGGCAAGTGCCGTATGTCGTTTGAGTGTGTGCGTGTGTGTGTTCCCTTTCTCGCGCGTATGTTCCTGTACATGTGTGTAGCTGCTGTTGACACAACACACGCGCAGAAACACATCGGTCGCAACTTCTCCGAACTGGACGAGCTCATGACTTCCCTCGCCAAGTCTGTGGAGACGGTGGCGGAGAGCGAGCCCGATGACCTGGCGCGGAGTGCGCGCGCGGACGAACTCGCAAAAAGTGGGAACCTAGGGAAGAGTGGGAGGGGGCGGTAGCGCACCCGCGTGCATGGGCGTAGGCCCTGTCACCGACCGAGTGACAACAGTATTTCAAAAAAAGCCAGCCAGTCCCTGAGTCAATAATGTAACAGCGCTATCACGTGACCAGCAGCTATTGATGGGGTGGAATCTCTTGTACGAGCGCATTTCACCGTTTGGCTTCGGCTGTGCGCAAGAAACGCTTCCCCACACGGTCTACAAAGCCAGCTGTCACGTGAGAACTGTCTGAAAATGTTCGAAGCGGATAGATCCTTTAAGCCCATACAATAGCGAACCCAAACGCCCCGCGCGCAAAGTGCCAGCCGAGTGTGCATCTCAAGCGTCCTCTGCTGTGAGAATGTTCAGCAGCTCATCCACCACTGCCCCTTCGACGTCCAGCTTGAAGTGGCGGTTATCGGGCGCAGCGTCCGGCCGTCCGAGCGACATTTGATAATAGTCCAGCACACGCACGGGCTTGTTGTGTCCACGCGCCTCTTCTTCTCCGTTGAATGCGACGATGGCGCTCGCCGCCCTCTCGTTTGCGAACGCGACGCGGTAGGACGTGCGACACCTGTGCGCTTCCGGCAGCAAGCGTTCCGTCCACTGCGTCGTCGCCGTCGAGCGCCACAGAATCGTGGACAGAGGGAAGTCCTCGCGTAAACTCTGCAGAAACGCCAACACGTACGACTCGTAGTGGGCGTCGAGGTGCGGGTCAGTGGCGTCCGACACGTGGTGTAGTCCTTTGTTCACCAGCAGGATGGGCTCGCGGCCCGGAGCGAAGAGCCTGTGCATTGCCGCACTACTACTGTCGACCACCTCGACGTGCTCCGGCTGCGAGGGCGCGTCCGTGTCACCCTCCGTCAACGTCCGGCTTGCGACGTCGGCGACGGCGGTAGCAGACGGTCGCGCAGCGTTCAACGTTGACGTTGGCAGAGGCCCCCAAAAGGCCTTGTGTCCGTCGACGAAACGGAGGAACGGGTCGAGCGCCCACGAGAAGTAGGGCGGGTGGTCGCGGGATCCGAAGGTCATCCACTGTTGCGTCATCGTGAAATTGAGGTCGGGATACTCGTGCACCATCCACCACACCGCGTAACGTGCTTGGTACACGCGACCCGTCGCGTCGTCCACCCACACGGTCGCCGTTTCGCTTGCCTGGCAGTCCCTCGAGAGCACGAGCAGTGGTGCCATTTTCGCCCGATCTCGCCACACGAGCGTCTTTGTGCCGTTCGGGAAGACGACGGGAACGGCGGCGAGGTTTCTGTACACGCAGAAGCGTTCAAAACGCACTCCCATACTTTGGAGAAGAAGCGCCATGTCGATGTTCAAGTTGCGCGAGAGCGAGTCCCCGATCGAGTGGACCCACTTTCCGCGCAGGGACGTGAGGGGAAGCACCGGCCGCCGGTCGTCGACGGGGTGCCACACCAAGTCGCTCGTACGGGGCACGCCAGCGTAGCAGCCGCTGCCGACGGCTTTTCCCCCGCGGCACACGAGCGACTCGTTCTGCCAGCGGCCTTTGAAGTACGAAGCGTCGTTAAATGCGACGCCCGCCCTGTACCAGATACCGCGCGCGTACGGGGAGGGAATGGCCTTTCCGTCCGTGCCAGCGCTCTGCTGGACCTTCAGCATCCGCCTTCCCACCCGCCCGACGTATTCGAAGACCAATTCGGTGACGTTCTGCGACTGACAGCGCGACAGCCCCTGGCATGCGCGGAAATCGAGGCGCCCGCGGACGTCATAATTGCCGGGATCGAACAGCACGACCGACAGCGCGTACGTCCCATCCAGCAGATCGACGGGGTACCCTTGAAAGACGCTGGGGCCGCGAATGTCCACCTGAAAGCTGTCGCCGCCGCACCGGCGGTCATGGCCGTTCGCGTCACGCGCGCGTATGAGGACGACGAAGGGCTCGCCTGCCGTGACGACCCATCCGACGTCCTGTTCATCTGCGTGCACGATGCTGTAGACCGAACTGAGCGCGTCCGTCTGCCGAGCGGGATCCAGCACGCACGGCGGGGGGTCCTTGCAGTAGTCAAACGCCGCCCGCCACAAGCGCAAGCCGCCGGTTGGAAGCCGATTCGAAATAGCGTCGCTGAGAGAATTTCCCGGTGTCGGCGCCGTCCGCGGCGGCGCTTCGTCTGCGCATTTCATTGACAGTTGGTATTGAGCATGTCCGTCGTTCACTCCAGTCGAGATGCAACAGTACCACGGCACTAACGCGCGCATCAACTGAAGACAGTCACGGCACGGCATTCAGGCCCTGGCATACACTGAGGTGACGGCCCGCCGACGGATCCGCCCGGCGAGGCCATGAACACGCACTGAAGCAACTAAAACAAGACAGCTTACCAATAAATATGGCGGCATTCGCGGCGCTGCTCGAAGACTGCGCACGGACGGCATCAGCCGAAGTTGCATCCGGCAAATCAGAAGCACTACCGACAGAGACCGATACCGTGCCGTCAGTGACTGGCGACGAACGAACATATACGAGCAAAACGCCGATTGCCAACAAGCCGACGACGCGAACGGCGCGGGCGACATGGCTGCCACGGAACCCCGTGAGCCATTGCATCAACGTCGTGTCGGTGCGCGCCGGGTCCGACATTCACGCCGGCGGTCCCCGGCGGCCACGGCCGCGACCGGCAGCCGGTGGCGCAGCTCAGTCACTGTGACGGCACTGCACTCAACACGGCGGTGTCAAACGAGTGGCTCAAAGCCGCCCGGTATTAATGCGCCGGCCGTACAAAAAAAACTAAAAAGACTGACACTGCTGATCGGCGGAAAGCCAGTTACCGCTCAAACCGCGAAGCCTGATTCTCGGCGAGTCGTCACCAAGTCACGACGACTGTCACGGGTTAGACTGATTTGTTCGAAGCAATTAGACCCCATTTTCGCCACAGCTCAATTTAATGTGCACGGGTGTCAAACAAATGACAGCGTGCACTGCTGCTCGGCCGGCACTCGGCTGGCGGCATCTGATCTTCAGTACCAGTCAGGCTGAAGTGCCGCCTGCGGGCCGGCTCGTAGAAAACTGGCAGCATTCCTCTCGCATATTTCGCTGGCAGTGATGTCTGTTCAGCCCCGGGACTGGCAGTGGGTACGGCCCGAAGTGGCCCGGCCGGGGCTGCCGGCGCACCAGTCGTTGCAAGGTTAATCACTGTGGAGAGTCGTCTGATCGTCCACAAGTAGTCTTGCCAGGCCAAAATGGCAGTGACTGGCTGAGGCACACACCACGCACCACCATTTCGCCCATAGCTCAATATAATGTGCGCGGATGTGAAACGAGCCACGCCCCGGTGATAGGGTGTGGGTTAGGATGCGTTCAAACGATGCGATTGAAGAGGCCGCGAGGTTCTTGTATTCTCTCTTCTTTCTTGCCTCATCTCCACGTAAACGCAAGCAGCAGCGACAGAAAACAGGCAGACGCAAGGGCAACGAACGAACGACAGCCCCCCGAGCACAAACCCAGGCGCCGGCATCCACACAGCCCGTCGCATCACACTTCGATCAGCATTTCGAGCGGCGTGAGGGTGGTCGAGAGGCGCATCCAGTCGCCGGGGGGAAGGCAGCCGAAGAACTCCTTGCAGTTGTCGAGGAACCCGCGGTCGAAGGGGTTGCTGAAGACCTGCTGCATCTTGCCCGTCTCGGGATGGCGCTGGTCCCGCCAAAAGTAGTCGAGTTTCGTGTAGTACATCATCTCGCTCATGGTCATGTTGCGGCGCAACTGTGTGTGTGTGCGTGTGCGCGCGTGTGTGTGTGTGTGTGAGGGGGGGAGGGGAGGTGTTGGATCAGCATAACTCTAGACACAATCATCGATTCGTGTGCGAGAGATTAGACGGAAGGAGGAGATTTTGTGGGGAAGAGGGGGGGGGGGAATACAAGAAGCGAGTGCGCTTGCAACGGGATGGGAGTGCGACAGAAGCCGGAAACTCAACACAGGCATGATTTACATATGCCCAGATATGTGCTGCCACTCACCAAGACCCACTGCCCGCCGTGAACAAAGAAAATCCACACGAGGACGGCAATGTGGAGCACGCAGAGATAGCCGCCGAGGGGCGATGCCATGAAGAGCCCGGGGAAAAAGCGGTGGGGCGGATAGAACGGCGGCGAGATGGGGCGCATGGCTGCGCGTACAATGCATGTTAAGAATAAGCGCGAGTTCCACGCGCCAACGTGAGAGTGCGCGTGGATGCGGGTGCGCGCACAGGAAAGCATTCTGAGAAACAGCCGCAAGATCGACGCCAATTTACCGTTGAAGAGAACCGGAATGTAGAAGATGTGGACGAGGAGCTCGAGTCCGGACATGAACACAAAGAAGCGGTGGTTCTTTTGGCCGACGCAGCTGAGGAGCCACGGGCTGTGCAAACGGAGCGAGAGTGGAGGGAGGTGTAAGCACGTCTGAAACGCACGTCGCGCCCGCGCAGCAGCAGGACAGTTATACAGCGTTCTCCTGCAACGCATTGGAACTTACCAGTGGTGGTCGTATCGCTGGACGCAGCGGTTGCACACAAAGCAGTGCTTGGAGCGGATCGGCTGCACGCGACGGAGGGCGTTAATTCGCAGACGAGCAAACAAACCAGTACATGCGGAAGAAGAAGGGGGGAGGAGGGAGACGGATGGATGGAGAGTGAGAGAGATGGAGAGAGTGAACAGGGAAGGGGGAGGGGACGCACGCACCCTCGCAATGTTGCAGTAGATGCAGACGGCGTCCATCGAGGGCTCCTTGGCGGCGGGATTGTCGAGTGCGCGCAACATCGACTCCATGACATTGCGGGAACCCGTCTGCACAGCAGCGGCAGAGAGGATTGGCATGATGTACGACACACGGACACACGGACACACACACACACACGGCACACGTAAACGTGGCACTCGCACACTTACCCGCACGGGAAGGAACCCCGGATCGAGTCGCACGAGGTAGACGTACGAGACGACCGTGAGTGGGAACAGAATTTGAAGCACGAGATGGAAGATGCCGTTCTCGTCGTACGGCACGTACATCAGCCACGTGTAATACGCGTAGAGCGTGAGGAACACGGACGACAGGTAAAAGGCGACGGGAAGATACTTGTAGCGGACCATTCCCGCGGCCTTGCCGGACGCCATGGTGCCCTGGCGCGGCGTAGTCACCAAGCGGTGCGCAGCCTGCACGCGCGCAAAAGGTGTGTGTGGGAAGGGAGGGGTAAGTGCTCAGCGATACGCGCGTGTGTGTAGTGTGTCTTACTGACACATTCCATGGGAGCACGTGCAAGTGTATGGTGAAATGTTACTGTTGATGGAGAACACACCACACAAGAGCATACGCGCCCGTGGAGCACAGCGAGGTTATGCACGCACCATATTGTTCATGCGGAAGGCGAGGTCGCCGGGCGTTTCGCCGCGCGTGTCGACCGTGCGCATGCTGGCATTGCACTCCTCCTTCAGGTAACGGAGGCTGTCCAACTGCGACAGCGAGAAAGGGCATCTCAGTTAGTTCAGCGAACAAAGGACGCCAAATTCCCAAATTCATGCGCTCGCCCTACGCGCTCGCCCTTCTCCTGCAAACACACAGAGGGAAAGACACACACGCACTCCCACTCACCTTATCGCCCTCGACCGCGCGGTGCATGGGCGTCATCCCCACGTGATCCTTGTGGTTGAAATCGGCACCGAGGTCCCTCAGCACCGCAAGCACCTTGACATTGCCAAAGTGCGCAGCCCAGTGGACGGCCGTGCATCCCTTCGAGTCGGCCACATCCACGTGCGCGCCCCCGCGTGCGAGCAACAGGACGGCGAAGGCCTGGTTGAACTGCGCGGCGATGATGAGCGGTGTCGCGCCGAGGTTGTCGGTGGCGTTGGGGTCAGCGCCCGCGCCGAGAAGCATGCGGCACATGCGAAGGTGGCCCTTGGTGGCCGCCCACATGAGCGGTGTCTGAAGGTTGGCCGCGCGCGCGTCGACCTGAACGGGGAGAAGAGCGAGCAGAGGTGAGGGAAGAGGGACACGGGGGGGTGACAGGCGCCGCGAAATCGTCGAGGCTGAGTTCGAGTGCAACGCATTGGCTCCTTACGCGCGGGCAAAACGGGATCGCGCACACGCAGCTCGAGACTCGAACGCCTCTTACCGACCCATCGCATTCACGATGCACACACACACAGTTCCCCGCATAAAAGGTAGGTACGGAAGCACGCGTTCAGGGCTGTCTGATCTACGACGACGCACCTCCGCTCCGAGCGAAATCAGCTCACGCGTCGCGTCCAATTGGTTGTTCAGCGCTGTCCAGTGCAGGGGTGTGCGACCCAGCGAGTCTCTCTCCGCCAGCACAGCGCGATTGGACCGCGCACGCTCCGCGATCACGTCGAACCGGCCCATGCCAATCAAGTCCGAAGTGGTGGCGTCTGCTCGCGTAGATGTCCGTGAGACATGACAGAACCACAATGAAGGAGGCGCACGAGCAGTCTCGAACGACGACAAACAAACAAACAACTGGCAAAACATAGGCGCGATCGATGTCCGCGCCGCAAGAGGAACCAAGTTCTACGCCACATGAACACACGCACACATGCGCACACGCACGAACGTAGCAGGCATAGTAGGTACACGCACAGTCCGCCGCGCATTCTAAAAATCACCCACCGCCCAGCTTTGTCGGATCGATCGACGCGGGCGATTCCTTTTCGGAGCCCGGCTGAACCATAATGGAAGTGTGGGCGGGGGCGGAAAAACTCGGTTCACGAGGCCCACCAAGTCCTCCCGCTTGGCCGTTCGAGGACGACGGTGATGGACCGCCGTGCCCGTGGCCATGGCACGGCGCGCCCCCGTGCGAGTGCGAGTGAGAAAACATTGCGCGAGAGCGTCCCGATGAGGACGCGAAGGGATGCAGAAGTTGGCACACGAGGGGAAGGGGGGATCGCGTGCGTTGTGTGACAAATATTGAAAGAGATGCGAGCCAAAACAGGCCTTCGCCGTCTGCGTCGTCTGCGTCGCGACTGTGTGTGGCTGCAACCGCACTTTCCGCGCCGCATGTCCGTTACTGTATTGTTACTGTAGTGTTACTACTGTTACACCTTCACTCTTTACCGAAAACGAGTTTCGGGCGTGGCGCTTGTAACTTGTAGCTAGGCGACGACCAGTACGTGCTCCGCGTGTGCGCAGGGTACTTACTGGTGTGTGGTAATGCAACCAGATTCCACCCAAAACACAGGGTAAGATTGAAAAGGCGAACAGTCCTCATTGAGGTCGACATCGGCACTACATTCTTCACGCGGACGGCGCCTCCTTGCTATCCGTCGAGAGCATTTCACGCACGGCCATGCGAAAGCGGTCAATGACGCCCGGAATGGACACGGCGGGCCGACAATCGATGTGGAAGCCAAGAGGTCGATCGGGTGTCCCGCGCGCTTGGTAGAAATCAATCACGTAGGTCACCTCTGTGCCACAGCGGTCAACTACCCAGTCGTGTCGATCGAAGGGAAGGGTGTAGCTGCAACACGAGTCGGACGTTAGAAGAGAAGGGCAATGGAAAGGTAAAAGTTCGGTCACCAGTTACTAGGGTCAAGCGAGTGGGTTTTGCGCTCACCCCATCAAATTCCGCAAGCGCGCCTTTGGGCTGAAGTCCTTCGGTCTTCCGCGAAATTTCAATAGCTTTGGAGTTGTGCAGGTGCTGCGAAACCATGAGGCCAAGTCAGCAATGGGCGAGACAAACCGCAGTGCGAGCAGAAGAGTTCGGGCACTTTCTCACCTTTCGTGCATCTTCTCCCATTTCAACACCTCCATCCAGGCGCGTTCGTTGACGGCGTTGTGTATCGACACGACTGTGGACATGTCGTCCTCGTTCGGATTCCACGCCTTTCTTCGCATGGCGTTGTAGAACATCTGCTCCGACGGGAACACCCATTTCTCATCGGGACCCGCCGCCCCCTTCGGAATGCTCGACGTCACGCGTTCCGTCGGCAACGAGTAACGCTGTCCTGGCGCGGGCCGCTGGTTCGGCGGCGGCATGTTGTTCCGTGGATCGAGCGCCTCTGCTGCGCCATTCCCCGCAGTGCACCCTCCCGCCATCGCCCCACCGCGCGCTTCGTGCGGGACGGGACAACCGCCCGACAGCGGGTGCTCCTCCGCCTTCGGAGCTTCTGCAGCCCCCATTTTCACCAAAAGAGAGAGAGAGAGTGTGTGTGTGTGTGTGTTGTGAGCGCGAATGTTTTGCTGGAAAAAGAGCCCCTCAAAGTTTCAGGTTGGCAGCTTGGGGGGCTGAGCACGTGAGTTTATCACGTGATAGTGTAACAATGCGTAACAAGCGGAACATGCGAGTGCCTGCGCGAACGTGCGAGAAAGTGGTGACACTGCTATCGAAAAATAAAGGCCGTTCAGTGTGGAAAATGTATGAAATTGTGATCTCGAAATAAATATTTGCTCCACTTTTGGTGACTGAAGCACCAAACACACACACTGAGGCACACACACACACACACACACAATCGCGCCCCGATTCCCCCTTCCTTGTTTGTGCGAGCGTATAAAAGACGCAACGCTCTTCTCTCTATCACAACCCCACAAAACTTCAAAGTCTCTTACAGGGCTTTTCTTCAAGTTGATGCGATTGACCCGCCGCTAGAGTAACAGTCGCGACTGTCAGTCCGACCGAGCGTGACGCAACAGGCAGCACCGATCCAGAAAATGTTCGGCGGGATGGCTTTCGACCCCTTTGCGGCGCCCTTTTCGACGCCCATGTACGCGGCCCCACAAGTGCGACGACCGGTGCGTCAACCGCCTCGTGAGCAGTACGTCGTCGTTGAGGATGAGTACGGTCGGCCAGTGCGTGTGCCGCTCTCGGCACTCCGTGCTGCGCAAGCTCGCCAGGCCGCACCGCGTTCGGCATACTACGACCACTACGACCCTCGCTACGAGCCTGTGCGGCGGCCGGTTGAGCGGTTCGTCCATGATGACGACGAGGATGAGGACGCCGACGTTGACCCTCGCTACGCGCGCGCCGCCGAGATGAAGCGGCGGGCGCTCGAGGCGCAGCGGCTGCGCGAGTTGGAACAGCAGCGGTTGGTTGAGCTGGAGGAGGAGCGGAGACGGCGCGAGATTGAGGAGCAGCGACGCCGTGTCGAGGAGCAGCGCCGGCAGCAGGAACTTCGCGCGCAGGAGCAGCTTCGGCGGCAACTCGAGCACCAGTGGCACGTGCCTCACGGTCACGGCCATGCGCACGGGCACTCGCAAGCGCACGCGCAAGCGGCACCGAACGTCGTCCCCGTTGCGGTGCGTCACGGCGGCCCCGTGTCGATCCCGATCGTCTCGAAGAACGCGGAGCACGCCGCAGAGGCCGAGCGCAAGAAGGCGGAGGCCGAAAGGCGCGCCTTTGAGAAGAAGGTCAGCGGATTGCGCAACCTCGTCGCCGCGCGCAAGATTCAGCGGTGGTTCCGGAAGCTTCGCGCTCGGCGGGCCGCAGAGACGATCGTGCGCGCCATCCGTCGTCACACGGCGGTGACTGCGGCTCGTCGCGCGCTGAACAGCCTCCGCAAGCTGCGCGACATCGAGGAGCGGGCGCGGTCCATCACGTCCGAGTACGTCGAGTCGATTCCCGCGGCACGCAATGCCGTCGCTGCCGCCGAGCGCGCTGGCGACGCGGCGACCGTGGAGGAGGCGCGCAAGGCCCGCGACCGTCTCGTGCGTGCACACAACGAGCGCCTGCTCCAACTACTCCTCAAGATTGACGAGCTGTCGACGGCGGGCTCGGACTACGTGCGCGAGCGGCGGAAGGCGGCGGTGAACGCCATCGAGGCGTCCATTCGGGACGCGGAGAAGGCGCCGCAGTTGCAAGTGCAGCCGGCTGCGGAGGAGGCGCCTGTCACTGCCGACGACGCGGATGCCGCCGCCCCCGTCGCCATGGAGTGCGAGCAGGAAGCGCCTCAGGTGGTTGACGAGCACGCTGGTGGCGATGTCGAGATGGCCGAAGTTGGAACGAATGTGGAGGAGGAGACGTCTGCGAGCGACGAACAGGCGCTTGTGGGCGAGGAAGGCGCGCATGGTGACGATGCGGGCGATGCCTCCCCGACGGCGATGGTTGTCGACGAGACCCCGGCGGTGCCATCGCAGGTCGGTGCCCCGTTCGAAGACGCGTCTTCGGACAGCCCAACCCCAGGGAGTTGTGGCCAACACGCTACGCTTGAACGCGCAGAGGCCCCGCTTTGCTACGATGCGGACGGCAGCCGTAGCGCCGCGCAGGCACCGAAGGACGAGGCGCCGGCGGACGTCGGTATCGTCGCCGACGTCGACGCTCACGGCGACGACGGCGTGGACCGTGCGGCCGATTCACAGGACTCGTGCGGACACGCTGTGACGGCGCCCGATGTTGTCATGACGGAAGAAGCACAAACGCCAAGTGAATCGGTCGATCGTGTTGGAGATGTGAAGGAGCAGCTGAGCGAGGCTATGGACGGCGTGGCAAACGTGCAGGAGCCCGGCGAAGTCGACTTTGGCGCTGCGGCTGCGGAATCGGTCGTCGACGGACACTCTGAGGACTCGTGGGAACAAGTGAGCAACACGTCGAGCGACGGGCGGGGCGAATGTGCGTGCGCGGTTGCTCGCGCGGAATTTTCGGAGAGGGGGGTCGAGGCGGAGCCGCGAGAGCCCCCTCCTGACGAAACGACCGCTCTGCTTGCCCGCGACGTCCCGAACGAAACGACCCCTCTTTTCAGCGACGTCCATAACGAAACGACGCCCAGTATTGCCGACGACGGTTCAGGCGCCGGGTGTGCTGAAGGCGAGGCAAAGACTTGCGTCGACGGCGATGGCGTTGCTGCGACTGATGGTCTCTTTGCGGCGGAGCAATGAGTTGTTGCGAGTGCGTTGCGCGTTGCCTGCGTTTGCGTCCGGTTGCGTGCGCGTGCGCGTGCGTCGCGGCTGCCTGTAAATAGCGGCAAAAATACGCCTATAAGAAATGTATATTTTTATGAACTGGAATTCACCGACTTGAATTGGCCGCTACAAAGCACAAATCATTCAGAAAGACTCGACGTAAAGCAACCTGCCCAGTGCAAAAGAGCGACTTGAGTTGTGGCGCGCCATATCGCTTGGTCGCACGTAATCAATATGGTACTGTACCTTAGTAAGGGAAGGAGGCGTGACTGAGTCGCAGACACTCTCAACACGACATGACGAGGGCACATTTTCTTCGTAACAGCTGTCGTACGCTTGCCTCAGCGCTTGCATGCATCAGCCTTGTTAATGCATGCCGCATGAGCTTCTTGGGCGTCGACGTGTACCTAACCGCTGTCGAAGGGGTTCAGTTGGACACAGAATGGGCAGCTGTTACGAATTTTGCACGACAGACTGTCTCACTGGCACTGGCACTGAACGGGGATCCACCTGCAACAAACCACGCTCACCCTTCGCGCACGTGTGAAATCCACTCGCATCTTTCATGGCACAAAAGTACGGGTCGCGCATGCACTCGCAAGCGGCGCAGGCGACCGAGGGTCCGTCCGCTATGCCGAGGGACAACTTCACTTGCCACCCGATACGCCCATACATGGCAAACTCGTGAGTGATGTGCGCAAATGTGCACACAACGGCGCGAGAGAGCGTACTATATATGGCACATGGGAGGGCGATATTATAATTCATTTGCAGAGACATGGGAGAGCACACAAAATGCACCATAGGGCAAAGGGAAAGTTGCGCCCACAACGATACGGACGATCCACTTGACATCTCCAGTTGACGCAATGCCGCCATGTCTCGAACACGGCAGGCGAACGCTCGGTGCAAGAAAGACACTGCACAAACTGCCAAGGAAAAGCGAAAGGTGCAAAGATGAGACGAACTTCTCTTAAGTGGATCCCGCGCTTAAAACACGGTTGAGGGACACGTCGTCGTCCACCTTTCACCATAAATGGGGACGCGCTGTCTGGACAGGAGTGGGTCGGACGATTAACAGAATTCACGGCCATTTACACATCGACACATGGGTCAGTTTGAAATTTCCGGCATTGCCTTCAACGCAAGTGCATAAGTTTATCGCCGGCGCTCATCGCCGCCCTGCGCACGCTTGGCGGTGCTGCGGCCACGCGGCCTTTTGGCACTCGCGGGAACAGTAGCGCACCACGAGACACCCGCCGCACTTGAGCAGCTTGACGTCGCCCTTCCCACAGGCCGCGCACGCGCGCGAAACGGCGGCCTCGGCGCGCACTGGGGTGCCCTTGTTGCTGAACTGCGGGGCCGGCTCGGCAGACGGCGGAAGAGAGAGAGGGGGGGAAGTAGGCGCATTGTTCTCGGCGACCGACGTCCGCGTGTTCACAGCCCCCATTACACCCGCTTGGCCTGTTTTCCACGAAACCCCTGTCGTTAGAACAGTGTCGCGCGTATCCGCCCGTACCGCCGCCTGTGTTCGCGCATGTTGGGGGGCGTCCATTGAGGGCGCCGGCGCAAGCGCAGCGGACGTGGAAGAGGGCGCACGCTGTTTCTCCCGCCCGGGTGTTTCTTGACTCGCCCTGCCATCACGGACACGCGTGCCCGTTCCTGCATTGCCAGCCATTGTAGCACGTCAAGAAGGGCACGAGAACCCAGACAAAAAGCCACTATGAAAGAGCCCCTCCTTCACATCACGCCACAATTTATGATATGGGCGATGCCGGCCCGCAGAATTCGTGCGAAGCCCGACTTGAAATGACGGAGGGCCACTGGGAGTACAAAATTTGGTCCCAATCACACTGACATGCGACTGAAAGAGAAATATTCACCGTTCTCGCACAGATGGGATCCAGCGCTTTCATCGTAGTCGGCGAAGAACGGGTGGTACTTGACCTGGCACACGGGGCACACGACCTTCGGGCGTGCGGCAAGTTCAGCCGGAGAGAGAAAAGAAATGCCCTGCACACAGACGGCGCCGTTAAGCCAACGAACAGCACGGCCTGTCATCCTCTTAATGAAAAACTAAATACCATGCACAAAGCGAGGTGCTGTGAGCAGACGAACAGCACAGGGTGGTCATACTCTCAACGCAAGCCGACAGTTGCTCAACATAATGGAAATAGACACAGCAGAGTCATGCGGCACTCACTCACCAGCTGGCGCAGGTGCGTCTCAGGGTCATTCTGCTGTTCGCTCGACATCAAGTCTGTGATGTTCATTCCCGTCGCCTTCCACACGCACACGGCAACGTATTCGCCCTGAAAATTATGCTGTTAGAGCGGAAGTACCATGCGTCTGTTCTCAATAACTATAGACATGTACAACTGCTGTGGACGCAAAGGTACCAACCGCCGACGCCTTGAGCATGCGCATTGCAGTTCCGATCACCGCGAAGGTGCAGGGGTGCTCCCGCAGCGGCGCAACCGCAGCGACAACGGCCGCCATCGTCACGCGCTTCAACCAGACGGCATGGGCGAGAAAATCGGCGGCGTCGTCGCACACGTGCTCGTCGGGCGGTGGGGTGCAGCTCAGCAGCAGCTTAATTCTGCACGTGTAACACGTGGTGTTGGAACTGGTAAGAAAGACGAACTCAGAGATCGTCCACTGCGTCAGAAATGGCAGTAATCGAAGTATAGGAAACACATAGGGGACAGACGAGACATGACGTTAGGCTCACTGCGGAAACACGCTGGTTCTGGGGAAAAGCACTGCGGTATACGTAACACACAGTTCACGATTCGAGATGCACGTTTGTCACGGCAACGGCCATAGACACGCACCCGCCCACAATGCACTCGGCAGACAAGAAATTGGATCCCAATAAAGGTCCTGTCGTGAGGAACCCCCGCTTCCATATGTGTACCGCGCCGAAGATGCAAAACACGAGGAGCACGTCGCGGGTCGACTTGTCCCTCCCGTCGACCAGCCATTCCAACGTCGCGACCGAGCCGAAGTCCAGAAACGCCTCGACAGCGTACAAGGCCGCGCCATACCAACTGCGATCTTCCACTACCGGTACTCCCAACGCACAATCGCACCTGACGCCGAATCTCGAACGCGTCAGTTCAAAAACAGCACGCGATCCTCCCTCCTTCGCCGCGACGGGCATGGGTGCACCCAGCACGCAACGTCCCCTCTCAAGTTCATCGATGCCCCGCAGCCACTCGAGCACAAACCGCACGTCGTGCACCCACTCACTCGCAGAGCCCCACGTCCGCAGCGCATCGACGAGCCCCCGTTCGCAAGCGGCAAGGCCAACGAAGTAATCCTCATCAAGGGGCACCCTGTTGAACACGTGACCAAAGGACGAGGCCACACGCACAATCCATCGCACCGGCTGTTGGTCGGCACGTTCACTGCCAAACGTACGCGCGAGATGACGCAACAACAGCGTCACGAGTGCCTGACAGTCCTTAAAGTCCACTCTAACATTCAGAGGCGGGGAAAGTTCGCACGTGCGCGCGAGTAGGCACAGAAGAGTAGAGACATCCAAATCCGCCCGTTGATCCGGACAGGCACTGCCGACAGATATGCGAAGAAGTATCCTCATGAGCGTTATCGCCGTTTTAGCGGCAATGCGCACCGAGAAAATCGCATCGAAAGCGCGGGTGCGGCGCGTGTCGTCGAGGATACACTGCACCAGCCGCGCGTACGCCACTCCATCTGCGTCGTCCACAATCGAAATGGCCAAGGTCGCGACAAGAGGGTCCAAGCGGCCGTCGGTCACGCGAGTGAGATCCAGTGCGTCGACGCGCCCGCGCTTGTACTGCTCGAGAACGGCCTGCAAAGCGAGAGACCACAATCGCTCCCATTCGAAACTTTTCACGGTGTCAGCATCCACCTCACGTGAGAGAACAGTCTTCAACGCGGCCCAAAGAATCGACTCGGCGTGCTCCGTCAGCCCCCCTCGCGCGCTGTGGCCGCCGACGCCATCAACATCGCAGCGCGCGCGGACAACGGAGGGATCGCCCTCGTGTGCGTCGCAGCAAAATGCGTCACTCTCCGCCCGCTGCAGAATAACGTACAACTCCATGCAGTCAAGCACCAACATGAGATCGCTGTGGTTCGCAAGCCGCCCAATCCGATCGCCCACAACGCCATCGAGTGCGTGTCGAATTCGTTCCAATTTCACAACTTCGCGAATGTAGTTCTGGCCCTCGACGGACAAAAAGGGCCCATTGGCGAGGAGGTTCAAGGCACAACGCGTGTGCATCGCGGAATACCTGGCAAAGTTCGAGCGATAGAGATGGACGAATGGAACACAAGCAAATATCGCGCGGTCCATATCGAGCGCCTTGCCTGGCGTCGGCGTCTCTCCCGTGCCCCCCACCGCCGCATAGAGCGACGCCTCGAGCGCCTTGTTCGCGCGCAGCATGTCGAGCACGGGCTGCGGGCACAGCTCTCGGAATTGGCAGAGACCGAAGGCGAGGAGCAAAGTCGTTGCCTCGCGGTGCCAGCCTGAACCATCGTCCTCAGCGGTCTCTACAAAGACGCGAGCAAGTTCGACCCACACGCGCTTCCACGCATTCGTGTCGACGACGAGACCGTTGAGCTCTCCTTCAGAGCCGCGATTGCAAATTTCAGTTGAAAAGAGGCCGGCAACCTTCCAGGCGTTGCAGACGCGCTGCGACGCCTGGAGGGGGGGGGGGGGGGGGGGGGGGGGGGTGTCAGTGGGGCGTGAATAACAGGGCATGTTGTACGTGCTCATCCGCTCAGGTATCGTGGTCCGTGGAGCAGCATATGAAACGAGACAACGCACCGCCGCATCGCGAGAAGCCAGCGCGCGCCCCGCTTCTCCCTTGCTCAGTATCTGTTCGCACGCCACTGCGAGCGACACGCGCACGCCCTCGAGCAACGCGGCCGTTCCCCGTGCGTTCGCCATGGCCATCAAGTCGACGTCGTATTCCGGAAACATTCTCAAAAACTCGCGCACGGCGGGGCTGCACACCACAGACGACATTTGCATTCAACGCACAGCAGACGGTGCGCAAGGGGTCAACGCCGGGTGGAGAGGAGTGCGACAGACAGCCTCGTGCCTAGTAATAAAGTGTTATTGACCGTAAAACAAAGGTACTATACTTGAAGTACGCCTGCAGTTGGTGCCTGTGCTGGCGCACTTCTGACGTCAGACAGCCTACCCAAATACAAATTTGCCCCCAAGGGAATTCCGCCGGCCGAAGACTTCAGCCCCAAATTGTGCGTCGCCCACTTCGGAACTCCTCGCTGTCGCGTCGCAGTTCTCTCTCTCTTTCTCTCTGAGCGCCGCGTCTCACTCAGTCGCCGCTCTCCTTCTCTCTCACTTCGCCGCAGCGCGTACTGTTGTGTCGGCAGCTGCCGGCTGCTTCGTACAGCAGTTTACTTGTTCCGCAACCTGAACGCTTATCACCTTAACAAACTGAGCTTTTGTCGCAACTCTGTCTCGCGATTGAGATCTGTCGAGTCGCTCGCTTCCACTCGGAGCGATCCAGATCACTCGCTACGACTAGCGGCGAAATCTCGGCTGATTAGGAGACGTTCATCCTCCGGACGCCATCTCCTTACAGAGAGTGTGTCTGGACGATAGTCTGCATGTCCATCACCGCAGCCGTTCCGGGCCGGCCGAGACGGCGCATGGGGTCGTCGGTGCGTTACATTGAATTCTCATTACTCGCTCCATGTTCAGTAACTGTTTGAGCACTGCAACTTGAGACGGCTGAGAATGAGGCGGAAAGAGTCAAGACTGGCGTCTCGAGCGGCGCAATCACTGCGTCCACTATCAGTAATGGTCAACTGGCCCTAGCCGGCAGACGCCGGCGCCGGCAATGTCGCTGCCGGCCGTCCAAAAAAATGTCGCCAAACCCAACGGAAACCCCTGCTGAGCACCACAGACAGCGCTGGCAACGTCGGGGTTGGGCTCCTGGCACACGGGATAGCGGCACCCGGATTGCACCCGTCCGGCGTCTTTAGTAACCCGACGCGCGCTTGGGTGACTGCCGCCATGGTTGTGCTCTGGAGGATGTGGTTCGGGGTCGCATCATTCTGATAGCCTGCATCGTCATCAGCGGTCTCTACAGTGAGTGACGCGAGCCACAGTTCGACGGACCCACACGCGCTTCCACGCATCTCCATCGACGACGAGGCCAGCGACGGTGCGTCGGCAGACCTCGTGCGCGAGATCAATAGCGTCCGCCCAAGAGTCATCGACGCGTTGCGCCGCCTGAGGGGACGATGCATGTTGTCCGAGCAAGCGCCATGGAGATCGAAGCGCAACTGACACTGAGACCGGC
This sequence comes from Pigoraptor vietnamica, assembly GCA_943704525.1. Lineage (NCBI taxonomy): Eukaryota > Filasterea > Ministeriida > Capsasporidae > Pigoraptor > Pigoraptor vietnamica. Next base: position 18,595 of record CALSCQ010000572.1, read on the forward strand.
CACATCCACCTGAATGCAATGACGACGGAACCCACCCCGGCATCCTTGAGTAAACCCAACACTGTCCGCTGCGGCTCTCCCTCGCGCAGAATCTGTTCGCACCTCACAGTTGGAGCGACGCGTAGAGGGCATCGACTACGAAATTCGTGTCAGAATGACGGACGCGCGACACAGCGTCCTCGTCGGTGAATATTTCCAAGAAGTTGCACACGCCGGCGCTGCACGCCATTGCCGACCTCACCACTGCGTGCGCACACGCGCTTGATGTGGTGCAGCAACGGGCATCGCCCTCTGAATGTGCATCACGGGCATCGCCCTTATGGCACACTGACTGTTAAACACTTTGCAACCAAATTTCCCGCGCTTTTTTCAATGGCTTTACCGCCAAATCTCATTGCTGCCCTGCGCACGTCTTGCGGTGCTGCGGCCACGCGGCCTTCTGGCACTCGCGAGAACAGTAGCGCACCACGCGACACCCTGCACACTTTGGCATCTTGAAGCTGCCATTCCCACACGCCGCGCACGTGCGCTTCGGTGCAACAGATGATGCCGGCGGGACATCGGTTTGACAGCGCCCACTGTTCGGGGCGTTCTCGACGTTCGCGGAAGACACAGTGGGCGCGCCTTGCGTGGGCGCATCTCGCTGACGTGCGATGCCTTGTATCGCAAAGAACAGAGAGCCGTCAAGTCGGCGAATTTCGTTCCCAGCATTCAAGCCGTGGACTCCAACTGACCCAGAATTATGCACACGCGCGATACGTCTGCGGCGTGCACCTATGGACGCGACAACGTAGCATATGTGCCAAATCTCCACGACAGAACAGCAAACAGACCCGGCGTGCACCTATGGACGCGACAACGTAGCATATGTGCCAAATCTCCACGACAGAACAGCAAACAGACCCGGCGTGCACCTATGGACGCGACAACGTAGCATATGTGCCAAATCTCCACGACAGAACAGCAAACAGACCCAGTCCTTTTGCGCATGTGTGCCATGCGAAGGCGACGCGGGCGGCGGTCGAATGGCGGCTGATCATCAGCGCGCACTGGTACATGGGCCCGTTTGCGTCGTTGCATGACACATATTATTATTTACCGCGTAATACTGTCTAGGAAGAAGGGCGAACTGGATCGCACACTCATCGACGTGACGGCACACTCGCTGCATGGACATATATTTACATGACGGCGCGCGTGAGCATGTCGTCTGGGTCGCACCCGAGGCTCTTGCGCCGCAGCCTGCGCGCGCGGTCGGCCTCTTCCTGTTCCTCCGCCTTCTCTTGGCGATACATGCCGTCGAGCACGCGGTCCTTTGTAGCGAGCTTTCGCACGGCGCTGATGACGTCCTCCTGCAACGTCTCGCTCTGGTGAGCGGCCATGGTCACGCCGAGTAGGTCGAGCATGTAGATTGTCCGCTCTCTGCAAAGAAGAGTGAAGCAGCGCGTTAAACGGGCTGTAGGTAAAAGTCGAATCGTCGTACAATAACAAAGGGCCTTTGAGGG
>CALSCQ010000573.1:0-2500 GCA_943704525.1 Pigoraptor vietnamica
CACACACACACACACACACACACACACACACACACACACACACACACACACACACACTCTCTCTCTCTCTCTCTCTCTCTCTCTCTCTCTCTCTCTCTCTCTCTCTCTCTCTCTCCTCTCTCTTAGAATCGATGGGGTTTAACCTCTACGACTGCCACGAACTGAGGTCTCACACACACACACACACACACACGCGCGCACGCACGCACGCACACACACACAACCGAACGCAAACACGCATACAGCGAATCACTCACCGACACAAAGTCGATGAATGTCTGGACGCCCTCCTTGTTTGCCGCAATGATCGGGTTGAAGGTGGCAAAATTGACGGCCTTGGAGTCCGCAGCGGGGAACTCGCGGCCGGCGATAAGAGCCTGCGCGCACACAAACGCGCATTGAAAGGGGTTCAGTGGACAGCAAAAAAGAGCGTTACACCAACACGTCCACCGCACCGACACACCGCTATGCAACAAACGGCGTCCATTTTCTAAGCGCTTTTGCACAGCACAACTCACCTGCATAATCTTGGAGACCAGCTGAAGAATGCGCGACACTTTCACGTCCGGCACGTCTGCAGATAGGGGAAGGGGTTGGTACTACAGGACAGCGCGAGTGATACGTCGTCGCAAACCAATTGTGACAGTCTCTCTCAAATTCGACATGGCACTGCTGCACCAGAAAATAACGGCAAACGAATGGGGACGCGTAAATAAACGCAAGTGAATGCGCGCACCGTCCACGATGCCGTGCTCCTTCGGCGAGATGAAGGCGGCGCAGACATAGCGGAGGAAGAAGAACGTCGCCACCGCCGAGCGCTCCTGTCCGGGGTGCGCGGCGAGCGTGATCGTGTAGATGTGGTAGCACAGCAGCCGTAGGGCACTGAGGGCCGGGAAGAGTGAGCGGCGTGGAACGCACATACGGGGCATCGCAACAGTCTGCGATTGGACGCGCAACCGCACATTCGCGCCCCACAACATGGCCTCACAACAATTCCATGAACAACGCGAGGAACGACAGCGGGTTAAAGAGAAAGTAACAACACGGCGGGTGAGAAATCACAGTCAAAATAAAGGGCGTGAAGTGCAAAGAGACAGTGTCCCGACAGCGCAACGGAGAAGCAACCACGGGCACATATGCGGCAAAGTGGAGCTGCACTCACAGCGGCATCGCATTGGCCGATTTGAAAATGCTGTCGACGGTCATCTGGACAAGGCTCGCCATGCGCGTCGCGTTGTTGCGCAGGTTGCCCTTCTTGCCGAGACGCAGCGGATCGATCTGCGAGCGCAACACACGCGTGGGGAAGGAGAATGAGAATGAGCGACCATGACCACAACACAAGCATATCTTTTACATGCATGTAGACACACACGCGCAGCGCGCACACGTCAGCTCCCGCTCGCCCGCACGTACGCACAAACACACGGGCGCATACCCGAGCGAGAACAAAGAGACACAATACCTCGTAGTCGCCTGGCGCCGCCGCAACAGCCGCGATGATCGGCTTGAGAATGCCTGCGAGGAACGACACGCCCACGCGCCTCGCGTACCACAGCGCCATGCGCGCTGTGAACGTGTTCTCTCGGAGGATGGTGCTCGGCGTCTCTGCAAGGACGGCGCACGCACGCGCGGGCGGAAATGAGCACTCAACACGAACACCTGGCAGTCCTAAGCAATTTCCGCCCACATTCACCAGGCTTCTCATTGTTCAAAGAGACGTAACAGGCAAATGGGGCTCGACAGAAAATAATTAACATAGGCGACACACGAAGCGCGCCACCCACTCGTCTTCCGGATCTCGTAGTTGAGGCACTCGCTGAGGAGGTCCATCACGCGGCCCGCAAAGTCAAACACCTTGACGAGCGACTCCGGAATGGCCGCATCGATCGCACGCGGCGACTCGGCGAGTGCGAGGACGAGCGTGAGGGAATACCCTTCGAGCGCCTGCGTGAGAGTATCGTGCAAAACACATGTGTTGGATCAGCTTAAATAATAGACGTCTGTCCATCGACGAGAGAGAGAGAAGGATCACAGAAAAAAACCCGCCTTCCTGAGGCTCCCGAGCACCCATTCCGTTCCATCGGCCGACGTTCCACGTAGCTCCGTCAGCACTGCTTGAATGGCGGACGTGCTGAGGCTTGCCTGGAGGTGCCCTGGAATTGGCGGCCGCGTGGACGCAGGCGCTTGGCCTGTCGTCTCGATCGCACCCGCGTTCACGGCAGTGACGAGCGGCACGGGCTCGCGCAAGGTGAGGGTTATGTCGGTCTCCGCATCGCGTAGGATTGCAGTGACCTAGACACCGAAGGCGTGTGTTGGTGACTACGGACTCGCAAAGGCACACACTCAAGATGGCACGCATGCACACACACGCACACACACACGCACGCACGCACGCACGCGCACACACACACGCGCACAATACGAAAACAACACGTTCTTTTATACTGAGCGAGCAATCCCGTACCTGGTCGATGGCCATCTGCGACACGTCCTGGCCGTT
>CALSCQ010000573.1:7500-12518 GCA_943704525.1 Pigoraptor vietnamica
TGACGCAATCTCCCGTGCACTGACCACGCACCTGTAAGAGAGACTCGAGTCCCTGGGCGAGCTGTACCATAGGAGCGTAAGGGTCCGACGCAGCCCCGCGCCTGTCACGTGGGACGATGGACGGGGGAGAGTCACCAGAGTGCGGAACTTCGCACTGCTTACAGTGGAGGCCAAAGTACACACGTGCGCATGCTCCACCCACGCACCTCGACGACCTGGATCCCGGGTAGGGGACGCGGCCTTCGAGCTCCAGACGCAGCAGCGCCTGCCTTCTCGCAAGACTACAGTGGAGACATCCGTCAAATGCACGTAGAATAACGACGTACACGACATCATCATCGCGCAACTGAGAAAGTGTAAGGTTCACAATGCAATAATCGCGCAGACATACGAAGTGGATCCAGTCTATCCCCGATGGCAAGCACCCGCAACACTTCAAACGCAAGAAGTCCAATCACCATCCGCGCATGCACCCACAGCTGTTCATGTTGCCGCGCAAGTGCCTGCCGCCGTGCGACCCTCTGTCGAGCCAGTGGGTCGTACAGCCCATAGCGAGCGGCGTAGTCGTCCGAGTACGAGGGAGTCACGGCGTAGTCCCATGCAGCCTCCTGTCGTGCCGCGCGCGTCTTCCCCGTCCGTGGCACACTCTGCGACCCGGCATACGCGCGATATCCGGACGAACCTCCGCCAATGTCGCCGTAAGAGCTGCTGCGGATACCCGCAGTGTCGCCGCCGGAGTGCATGGTTGCGCGTTTGTGCTCACTCCTAATGGTCCAAGCCCGCCATTTGAATGAAGCTCGACCGCTCTCATACTATGTGCGTGTGCGTGTAAGATAGCATGCACCAGGGGGTATTGCGGAGAGGGAGAGGGAATGGCTAGCGTCTGTGGGTTGCCGCAGCCATCAACCGCGCGCTGAAATTATTTGAAAAAAATAGAGCGGGTTGAAATTGACGTCACGATGACGCTATATCGATAACATAATCTGACGAGATCTCGCCTGTTTTCCAAGACGCCATGACAACAAGGGTCCTTACTTTCTCTCTTCGTTGCCAAATTTGGAAACTTCACTCCGCTCTCGACTCGACTAAACGTCATAAAGTCCACAATAAGTACTATGATAGAGTTCAATACTGGTGCATTGAAACCGGAGAAAACAAGTAGATTATTTGAGCTCTGAAAGTGAAATTTTATTCTTTCTATTACTTAATTTATTGATGTATAGATATCGACTATATTCATCTTCATGCATTCGTTCTACTGCGAGTTCACCAAGCCACCGCGACCAACCACTTTCATCGACGAACAGCCACTCTCTAGAGCTCGCAAAGGCGATCCGTTTGAGTGTGTGCGTGAAGAGCAAGCGCGCGTCAGTACCGCAGACGTTGAAGATGCCCTCTGTGTAGTGAACACACCGGAGACATCGATAGGTCTGGACGTGCTTTCGTGCTTTCCCGCGGGTGCGCGCAATGGAGCAGACGCCAGACGGCGCTGCCCGCGCAGCGTCGCGCACCTCCGTGTCCACGGCTGGAGGGCAACGCAATGGCAGTGTTGCGGGCAGTCGCGTGAGTCTTGGAGCCGCCGTTGGGGTCGAGGCCGCTCGCGATGGCGCGCAACACCGGAGTGCCGGCGGCAGTGCGGTGCACGTGGGTGCGGAGGCCAGCGCATCCGCCGCAGAGCTTGCTGCGCTCACGCGTGATGGCGCCGGTGCGGGTGCGAGTTCGCTCGGCAGCCGTGCGTCGCTCAATTCACCTCGTCCAATCGTGGACAGGACGGTGGGCGCAGAAGCGGCCGCTGTCCCCACACGGCACGCCGAGGCTACGCCGACACGCCGAGAGAGCAACGCCGGAGTGCAAAGGCCGTCGCTGGTCACGCCATCCACGCCGGTCTTGGGACCCCAGACGTCGACGAGTGCCTTCTCGCCACTCAGCGCCGCCGACACCGAGCGACGCAGTAGCAGCGCGCTGACCACAGGGGGCGATCACCCGCTCTCGCAGCCGTCGCGCGCTTCGATGGGCATGGAAGGCAGCGCCATCGCGGAGGGCTCCGTGGGTGGCAGTCGATCGCGGCTCGTGGACGGGAAGGAACCCGCGCACGTGACCCCGACGCGGTCCGCAGTGTCGCTGCACAACAACGGGCACGGCCAGCACTCGCCGCACTCGCTGTCGCCGGCTGTGTCTCGGCGGCCGTCGTCTGCGCACGACAGGGCGTCGCCATCGTCCTCGCGGAAGCCATCGAATGCTTCGGCGGACGTTGACGTTGAGGCGCCCGCTGGGAGTGGCATGGGGGAGGCGTCGCTGGAGCCGCCGTCCGAAAAGGCCGCACCTGCGCCAGGTGGGCAATTGTGCGGATGCCTCTGAACATATGTACGTGCGTTTATGTGTGTGTGCGTGTTGTGCTCTGTGTGGGTGTGTGTTTGTGTGCGTGTTGTGCTCTGTGTGTGCGTGTTGTGCTCTGTGTGTGTGTGTGTGTGTGTGTGTGTGTGTGGAAGTGATGATAGTGCCGGAATTGCATGTGACGATTAGCTAAATTCCAACTGCTGCAGTGCCGGAGCCAGTTCGCAAGAAGAGCGACCCGCCCGTTCCGCCCGCGGCGCCGTCGCTGAGCAAAGAGGCACTCGAGGCGAAGGCGTTGCCCACTATCGAAGAGCTTCTCGCCGCGATTGAGCGTGACGCAGACGGAGATGACGGACACAGTGCCGCGCAGTCGACCGACGCCGCCGGCGCTGCGCCGCCCGAGCCGGACGTTGGTGAGAAGCGCCGCGCCATTACGGCCATGCTGCAGGAAGTCGAGGGCGAGCGAATTGCGAGTTATGCGGAGGATTTCGAGAGGGAGCTCCGGGAGCAGGCTCTGATGGTGAGCGATGTGGCAAAATGCTGTGAGCTAGACCTCCTGTCGCGTGTTGTGTCCAATTTCACTGCATGAGAATGCGCAGGTGCATTCGTGCCGTGCGTATGTGTGTGTGTGTGTGTGCGTGAATAGAACGTGTGCGTTGAGCAACGCGCGCGTGAGTGTGCCTGCGACTGCCGCTTACCAGGTCTCTCGTGTCGACAGATTGGCAGTGTGTCGCTGGAGGAGGTCCGTGAGCAGGAGCGACAGATGCGCCTGGAGCGTCTCCACATGCACGAGGAACTCGCGGCCGTCCAGAAGCGCCGACAGCAGGCGCTCGCCCTCGCGGAAGAGCGCGCGAAGCGAAAGGTGACGGAGGATTTGAAGGTACGTGCTGTGGTCATGGTAAATAGGGTGTCGGGAGTGTGTCTGTATGTAATGTGTGCGTCGGGGGCATTGTCGCTGATAGCTGGCTGCACTCTCCTCTTTCTGCTTTCTGTGCGGTTGTCTTCTTTTTTCGAGTCTCTGCGCGCGAAAGAGCATGTACCGCGCAGTCGCTCTGTTGTGTTTTGGAGTCCCTGGCGCGGGTCGTGACGAGCGATTACTCATCCGTGTGTCTGTCGTTGCCTTAGTCCAAGACGGAGCGCGTCGTTCGGCGAGAAATTCTCGCGGCGCAGCGCGAAAAGCACCGCCACGACGAAATCCGCAAGACATTCCGTAGGTCAGTCGCCTCACTTTTCTCAAGGATACCGCGGGGAAGAAAAGAGGGCCCATGCTGCTGCCGACTGCTGCTATCTCTTCTCTGCATATACTTCGTCCTCAAACCCTGCCTCTGCACGCATTCGTCGCTCACAGGGCCGAGGACCAGCTGCTCCACGTGCTCAAGGAGCGTAAGGCGGAAGTGACGACATTATACGGTCACTTGACGTACGCCGACGGCCAGTACGGCGGCGTCAAGGGGCGTCGGCTGAAGCTCGATTGGGACAGGACACCGCAGCCTGTTCAGATCAAGCTCGGCATGATACGCGCCGTGAAGGACAAGGTGCGATTGTTTGTGCTGTGGTCGTTTTTTTCTCTTTGGTTTGTGAGCGTTAGTCTCTGTGGAAATGCATGCATGCTTGCGAGTGTGCGTGTGAATCTGTAGTATGCCATTCGCAACCGCCATTCACAATTTTCGCTCCTTCTCCATTCTTCTCTCAGATCCCCGGCGGCCGCTACGTGCTCATGGCCTCCCTCTACGACCGCCTCGGTGGTCACGTGCTCCGGTGGTCCAACCTCAAGGGTCAAGAGTGGGGCGCGTCGTCACTTCCCGTCGAGCACCAGGGACGTCACTTTGACGTCGAACTCCACATCGAACAGAGCGTCTACACGGTGTGTCCGGCGCGTCCGGACGTGCGGCCCGGCATGGCCGTCGTCTTTGAGCTCTTCCTTCTCCGCGGCAAGTCGTCCCCCGTGGACAAGGTCGTCGCGTGGGGTGCCTTCCCCATCGCGGACGCCGAGTTCAGCATCATCGAGGGGAAGTACATGTGCCCGATGTTGCGCGGCGACGTCGACGTGCGCATCGACAAGCACGAGCGGCTCGAGGAGACGATTGCGTCGGACATTGACGCATGGCTTGGGAACCTCTACTTTGAGGTCGTGCGGCTGCCGAGGTGGGCGACGTTGCGTGGATTTCTTTTTTTCTTCTTTTTTTCTTTTTTTTTTTTGTGTGTGTGTGTGTGTTCTTCTTTGGGAGAGGGTTTTGTTTCTGTGGCATGTTGTGTGACCCCTCCGTTTGGGTCATCGTCCGTTAGTTGCAAACGACTTGCATGTAAGTCCTATCTTCAACCTAACAACGTGTGTCCCTCGCAGGTACTTCGGAGGCCAGAAGGAGTACGAAGTGGAGCTCCAGTTCACTTCGAGCCTTCTCGGCTTTCCCAATCGCACGGAGGGTTCGGACGACGAAGGCGAAGGGCCTGGCGAGGGGATTACGGGCGCTGTCGGCGGCGTCAATGGGTGTGTGCAATGAGACCGGCATTTGCTGAGTCCTTCGGCCTTGCTACGCATGTCACTGAGTGTGTGCACGCACACGTCACGCGCACATCACACACACGCACGCACGCACGCACACTGCATTCCATCTCCTCACCACTTGATCCGACCCGCAACTCGTCGGCTGTAACTCCCTTTCGCGCACTCATCCCCCCCCCCC
>CALSCQ010000575.1:0-10282 GCA_943704525.1 Pigoraptor vietnamica
GGTGGGGGGGCGGAGACAATGGAGAAAGGACGACGAAACAAAGAGTGTGCGATGCTAAGTTCGCGCAAATACGAGGATAGGAAGGGTGGTTGAGGAAAGAGTTTTGAAGGAGTGGGGAAGAGCAATCAACGGCGAAAAAAAAAAACACACTTGCGCGACAATCGGCCGCACAGCAGGCGAAATGATGTGCCACTGCGACCCACCCGGCCTCCTCTCCATCGTCACATTGACGACCTTTCCGCAGTCCTTTAGTAGATCCGCCGTCACATCCTACGCACACGCGGCACCACCAAGAGACGACGGGGGGACGATTGCGTATGTGCGTGTGTTTGTGTGTTTGCGTCGTGGGAGGATACGGCGTGCGGAACGCGTGTGAACGAGACGAGCGAGCCAATGGGCGCGGAACGAACAGTGCGACGGCGGACGCAGAAGCAACGACCGCACACGCTCTTGCACACCGAGACCACGCACGCGCATGCACTGACGCAAACGAGGAACGAAACCGACGAATTCGACGCATACGAAGAGAAGGAACAACGCGCGCATGCACTGCTGCATGTGATCGAGGAGGGACACGCGGCGATCCCCTCCCGCTACCCTTGAAACCGCTCTCGAAAGCGTCGTCCGCACACAAACACACAAACGCATACGATGCACACGCTCGCACACGCGACAACAGTCCGCAGCAAGAAAAAACACGGCGGTAGGAGCACGGCCCAGTGCACAGAACGCGCGTGAGAAATGCCGATTCGACGAGACATCGCAGAAAGCGAAAACGGAGGGCAGAAGACGCAGCAAGCGACTGATCGACGAGAAAGAGCAGAGATCGTGCACGCCGTCACACAGTGCCACGTGGACGCAACGCACGCGCACGTGTGCGGGAACGGGACGCGCTGCGTACCTCGGGGTGTGCGTCAAACGGAAGGCCTGCAATCACAAAGCCGCGTCGCGCGCCAAATTCAGCCTCAAACGTCTTGCGCAACTGCTCCCTCTCCTCGGACGACAGCGCCGGTTCGTTTACGCTGCTTCTGGGGGGAATCTGGATCGGAGGGGGCGCCGGGACGCTCGTCTCGCCCTCCTCTTTCTCTGCCGGCGGAGCAGGGCGGGCATCCTTGACCGACGGGCGCCGCTCACGCACGGCCGATGCGCCGGTCGCCTCCGTCTCCGGCTCTTTCGACTTGGAATCGCCGGCGTCGTCCACACCGTTGGCGTAATCGGCGTCCTCTTCTGCACGGGAAATGAGGAGCAAGTGGGGCCAAACAAAGCGTTGTGGTTGTTAGTGCGTTGCGTGGAAGGCGCTCGATACAGCCGCAGCGTGCATCATCGCCACACACACCGCCATAGTCCTCGAGGTATTCGTCTGGCTTAAACACTTCCTCGTCGGCGCTCATCTTTAGTGCGGCCCCTCACGAGAGGGCAACACGATGGAGGTGACGAAACAGAAGACGAAAGAAAAAAAGGAGAGCGCAGGATGCGCCGTCCGCACTGACGCACAGCAGAGAAGAACAGCGCTGCTTATTCAGGGGATCGAGACACACGGCGTCTGTGGGGCTGTGTGAGGCGTGAGTGGGAGAGAGAAGCGAGTGAGTGTGAGAGAGAGAGAGAGAGTGTGTGTGTGTGTGTGTTGCACGGCGCACATGCGGCGGGAGTTTGAAAAAATTTGCCCCCACCGCTGCCCCCAATAGTCAGCGGGGTCAGTTCCAAATATAGCCCATGATCACGTGACACGTGACCAACCCGTCTAAAGGCCAATGTCAACGGTCACTGACCCGAATCCTGGGCAATCACACGGCCCGCCGCGGCCGGAGCCGGCCTAATCAGCCGCAACGCGTACATCATGGGCGCGCCGTGGACGGCGTCGTCGGGCGGCAACGTGGCCAACACGGTATATTCATTTGGTAGCGGCCCCGAGTGTCACCGGCCCCCCAGGACAATCACGAGCTTCCTACATTCATTGAAGCAATCGAGACCCGATGCCTTCACCGCCAGCTGCCTTACCTTCTCGCCAGACATGACTTTTGGCTGCAGGTTCCAGCCGGTCAACATGCGCGCACGTCCGTCACCGTTGCCCACAGAACCCAGCACGAACGCACACTGTTGCGCGTTATTCAAACGCCTCAAATCGGACTCGCTGATCAGGCGACAGAAACCCCTGTAGTGAGACATGTGCGACGACTTGACGTAGGCGACCCACTCTGCTTCGTCGACGGTCCACATACCGAAGCGGATCCGTGTCGCTCGTCACTGCATTGCCGCAGCGCACCGCAAACACGACAATGGCGGCGGTTGCTTGCCGCAACGTCGTTTCGTTGGTGTGATCAGAATAGTACGTTTCCTTCTGCCGCGCGAAGTCAGCCGCGAGTTCGATGTCGGGCGTCGTAGAAACTGCGACCAAACTCAAAGTCTTGGGGTCGATCGCCCCCCAAGATGACCCCCTGCTCCATAATGCTCGTCGCATCCGTCCACGTCGTCCCGTGGTAGAAGAGCCGGGCATTGCCGTCGACAATAGTCCTCCGGACGCCGCTGACAATCGCCGCACGGACGTCCCGAGCATCATCCCCGATACAATCCTTCACCGCCAAGTCCGTCAGCCGAACAGCCGCTGGCAGCCCACGACCCCCGCTGCCAGAGCGTGACCACGCCTCCAACGTCATTTTTGCGCCTTCGTCGCTCCCGCCGTACAAAGGCCACTCGTGCTGTCGCGGCAGCTGGCCGGCAGCGCCAAGCATTGCGGTCAGTCCCGGATGTATGCCGCGAGAATGCGCAGAAGGGCAAAGCTGAGAAGCTCGGCATCATACGACGGGGACGCGCGGAATTATCGCGAATGACGACGACGAAGAAGCCGGCAACCGCCCTTGCAGTCGCCCGCACCACGGACTCGCGGAGCGTCGGGTCAGTACAAGCAAGACGTAAGATATCGAGCCGGTTCGCCCACAACTTGCGCCACGAGTGGGCCTCGGTTGCCGATGGGGAAAAGCGGTTGTACTCGTCGCGCACGGAAGCGACGATAGAGGCGCAGTCGTTAGCTACGGTCGCCACAGTCTCCTTCGCGCCCGAGAACGAGCGCGACTTTCGAGCGTCCGCGTGACGTCTGAACCAAAGTGTCGACCTTCCACGCCTCGCTTAGCGTCCTCGCCGCAGCGGCTACACCTCTCTGCGTGAACGCCATAGTTTCTTTCTGTTTGTGCACGCGAAATGCGCTTTAGAAACAGTTGTTAACACGCCATCTCGGCCGAAGAGTTGTAATCTATTTGAGCGCGGTGTTGGTTCGGAACCCATGATCACGTGACCCGTGACGTTGGCCCGATTTGAAACAGCCAAACGCCAGCGCGCAAAAAAACGTTCCTCTGAGTTTTTCGCTGAAACCCGCCTGCATGTGTTCCGTCTGCGCACGTATGCGTGTGTCGGTGTGTGTGTACGTGTGTGGTGTGTGCATGGAAGTGTGCATGGAAGTGTGCATCTGCGTGAACCCTGCGCGACTTTCGGACGTGTGAAGCGGCCAACACTCGCGCCTGTTCGTCGTTGCCGTGTTGTGCGCGTTCTGCGCAAAGTCGTTTGAACGATCATTCCTTGAAAAATGGGGATGGAAATGCGCGGTTAGTACGTGATGAGTGATTGTGGCGACCTGTAATTGAAAGCTCAAGCTCACTGTCTCACCCGAATTCTCACATCCGACGGACGCATGCACCATTACAGCGTGAGTATACGAAAAGATGTGTGTGTGTGTGTGTGTGTGTGTGTGTGTGTGTGTGTGTGTGTGTGTGTGTGTGTGTGTATGTTTGTGTGTCTGTGTGTCTGTGTCTGCTGCCTGATGTGTGCGTCTGCTGCCTGTTCGTTTGTGCGCGTGTGCCAGTGAGTGCCGCGTAATGTGCATGTCCGTGTTCTCAACATGATTTACCAGTGTCCCATGAAGTGGGAGTGTGCACATTCGCGTGATGTATGCTTTTACGGTCGTCCTCACGCATGGCGGCCTTCGCTTTCCACGCAGACTCGTCGTGCTCTCCTTCGTTGGTTCCATTGGCGTCTTGTTCGTCATCCTCGCTTGCGTGCTATATCACAAGTGAGTTGCTCCACTATACCATGGCGCACGCACACACAGACAACACACGCGCACACACACACACACACACACATTCTCTCTCTCTCACTCACACAAATACACACACACACACACAGGACACACAGACACATTACACACACGCACACAAACACACAAGACACGCACACACTTGCACACACACACAAGACGCACACACGCATACACTTACTCACACACATCACACACACACATACACTCACACACACAACCAATACATACACACTTTCAAACATACGCACGTGTAGATAAGCAGATAACGACAACACATGCTCGTTTCCGGTAACCGCGTGCACGTTGGCCCGTTGTGCTCACCAGCGCCCCATTTCGTGTGCAGCACTTTCTGGCCGATGTTTGTCGGTGGGCTTCCAGCGCGCACGCGTTGGAATTTTCTGTTGTTGTGTGCGTCTGTGTGGGGTGTGCGCCATGTACGAGAACGGGGCTCGATATGAAGAGATGCAGTGTGATGACCGTGCAACTCCTTATCCTCAATAGCCCTGCCGTATGCGCTTGCGCCCATTCCCAATTGCCTCGCGCGGAGGGCGTCCGAAGACAGTTTTTCTCTGTCGACGAACAGGTGCGCGTGCGCGTGCGTGCGTGCGTGCATGCATCTGTATGCTCCTACGCTTTCTCGAGGTCTTGCATGGGCGCTTGGCCTGTGCGCACTCTGTGCTCAGATCTTTCGTTCGTCGCAGTCCGGCGCGGGACTTCGGCAACTTTTTCACGTCGATATTTGTCGTCTCCGGTTTTGGTGGGTTGGCGGTTCCCAATGGCACCGTTTGTAATCGCGTCCACATGTGTGTGTGTGGTCATATCACCCCGACTGCATGAGTGCAAACGGGCGCGTAGAACCCGCGTTCCATGCGTTCTTTATAACGTATCTTGTGCACTGTTTGCAGTTTGAGCGCAGCCGACTTAAGTGGTCGTTTCCTAACCCCTTATTATGACGCAGCCATTCCGCTTGTGCTCGCGCACGCCGGCAAGGTGCGTTGGGGATTGTTCCACCATACTCTAGCCACACTGTGCTCTCCCTAGTCTCAACCCGAGATGGCACGCACGCGGGCGCACACACACATTACTCATTACACAATCGACCTGCCTAACGCCTAGCCGCTGGCTTGCACCGGCAGATTGCGGTGGGCGCGATGATGCTCACACTCGCGGGCTCGTTCGTCATTTTTGGGACGATGGTCGCTTTTAGCCGCCTCTCGCGATCTGACGACTGGTAGACTAGACTGAGATGAGAGGGTGCCACTGCAACCGCGGCGTGCGTGCGTGCGTGCTGCGTGCGTGCGTGCGTTTCTAGTGACTCGCAGTAAGCGTTTTCCCGCACCTGCCAGTGTGTGTTTCCGTCCCTATCCCGTGCCTGGTTTTGGTTCACCGAGCATGTTATGTAAATAATGACCGTCTTATTCGGAGGTGCTACGCTGTTACGGCACACAATTTACTTCTTCGCTAAAGACGCGTGCGCACTGATTTGGAACAAAGCCAACACCTCCAACATTACCGTCAATCGAGCCTCCTTCAGTTGGCCGTGGCTGCAGTTGCGACATGGTCGGTTCTTATGAGGCGAAGGCGTGGGCGACATGCGCAGAGGGGGCTGAATTGACGGACGTTTCGCAGTCGCTTCTGAAGAAGGAGTCGCTGGCATGGTCAGGAACAGCGGCCGCAAAGCCCCATTGCTCATCGCAGTCCGGACATCATTCTGTCCAGAGCGCATAAAGCGCCGTGTATCTTCCCATCCATCAGCACTCTGAGACTTCTAACATGGCCGCCATTCCGTTCCTTCGGACGCCCGCGGCGCGCTTTGTCGGGCTCAAGGGATATCCCTTTGCCGCGAATTTCCTCTCTGTGGGAGATGGACTCAAGATGCACTACGTGGACGAGGGGCCGAGAGGCGCAGGTATGTGTGTTGTGGGTATGTGTATGTGTATGTGTGCGTTGTGTGTGTGTGTGTGTGTGTGCGTGTGCGTGTGTGTGTGTGTGTGTGTTGCGTGCTGTGGTTTGTGTGTGTGTGTTTGTGTATATGTGTGAGTTAGTGAGTGTGTGTGTGTGTGTGTGTGTATGTGTGCGCGCGTCTGAGTGCCGTAAGGTACTATGTATTTACTCCCTCTCCGCAGCGCCCGTACTTCTCCTTCACGGAGAGCCCTCTTGGTCCTATCTCTACCGCAAAATGATCCCCATTCTCACTGCCGAGGGACACCGCTGTATCGCCCCAGACTTGATTGGTACGTGTGCGCACTCGAGCATCCCTCACAATTACATGTTGCATGCCCACATTCCCGTGCTGTGCATTGTGTGCCGGATCTCTTCGTTGTCGCACTGGCATGGCACTCAACGTCCACTCGTATCATATCGCACGCCACACACACACGCTCGCACCTCCCAAAAAACACACGCAGGCTTTGGCAAGAGCGACAAGCCCGTCAACCGCACCGACTACACTTACCAGCGGCACGTGACGTGGGTGACCAACTTCGTGCGGGGGCTCAACCTCCGCGACATTACGCTCGTGTGCCAGGATTGGGGCGGCCTCATCGGTCTGCGCGTGGCGGCGGAGAACGAGGGCCTGTTTGCGCGCATCGTCGCCGCGAACACCTTCCTGCCCACCGGCGACATGCATCCGGGGGAGGCCTTTTTGAAATGGCGCGCGTTTTCGCAAGAGACGCCCGTGTTCCCCACGGGGAAGATCGTCGCGAAGGGCTGCCACTTTGGGCTGCCGGACGACATTGCCGCCGCATACGACGCGCCGTACCCGGACGAGAGGTGGGTCTTGTCCCGATGCCTCGTTGTATGCCTCTGTGTGCATCGTTGTGCGTACGTCCGTCGTCTGCGTCTCTCCACTCTGCAGTCTCTGTTGCTTCGCATTCCCTGTGCCATTGTGCGCCTTTCTTTGCTATAAACCTTCGGCCCAATCGACTCACCGCCACTCTGCATCCTGCTCTCTCGCTCATCGCATCCCACTAATCTAACACGTCCTCTTTCACAGCTACAAGGCCGGCGCGCGACAGTTCCCGACGCTCGTCCCCATCGTACCCGACGACCCCGCGTCCGAGGCAAACCGGCGCGCGTGGGGCGTCTTTGAGCGATGGGAGAAGCCGTTCCTGACGGCGTTCAGCGACAAGGACGCCATCACGCGGGGCGGGGACAAGGTGCTGCGGGCCATGATACCCGGGTGCAAGGGGCAGCCCCACGTGACCATCGCGGACGGAGGCCACTTTCTGCAGGAGGACAAGGGCGAGGAGCTTGCAAGGGTCGTCGCCGACTTCATACGGCGCACGCGTGGAGAGGGGGAGCTGCCGAGGGCACCGCAGGCGCGGCTGTAGGAAGTGCGCGCGGGATTGCTTGCGAGTGTTTTGGTGTGTGCAGTTTGAATAATGTTGGAGGCGGTACCTCTTTTCCAAAGTGCGCACGTATCTTCAGTCACGTAGTTAGATTGTGTGCCGTCACGGCGTATTAAGCTTTGGGGTACACTGGTGGTTTCGCGCCGAACAAGACGGCGTCGAGTTCTTAAAGACCATTATAATCGGCGCTCCACTCGGCGACCCTGGTACTGAAAACGCGCAACACGACGTTTTCCGACCCGGAGTTTGCAGTTTGCAACACGACGGCGTCGTCGTGGACTCCGAGGAGTCGAAGTCGCCGCGCGCGTCGGTCGCGGAGGGAAGAAGGGTCGCTGCTGTCGAAACTCAAAGGAAAGCTGAAGGCCGCCAAAATGTTCGCATCGCCCCTCCTCGATGCCGATATGTACGCCCGCAGCCTTACACAGGTGTTTGTGCAACTGAGTAACGACCACCGGCGACATCCGCCCCGCGACCGCTACTAACGCGCCCGCTTGGTGACGCCCGTCTTGTTACGCAGAGGCCGCGGGTTACTGCCTCAACGGCCGAGGTCGCTCGTGCGCCGCGCTCCACTGCGATGAATTGAATATATTATTGCTTTAGTGGAGCAATGGAGTGGGCTACTGCAGTACTGCAATCCACTGCATACAGCGGCCCCAGCGGCGGTGCGGCGGCTGGCCTCGTGTGTGCCATTAAAGTCTCTCTCTGCCTTGGCCACGATCGGCTCTCGCACGTCCCTCCCTCTGAGCCTATATGCTACTCCTCGACAGTCCGCTGCACCACGTCTTCCTCATCCAACTTATGCGTTTATATACACTAGGCACACTTAAAACTGCGAGAAGGACATCCAGAAGGGTCCCGTGACCGTGACAGAGTCCGCCACGCGCCTGTTCATGAGGCCGTCGGTGGGCGTCGCAAATGCATAGCCTGCTGGGCAGGCCGACGCAGCCGCGCTCCTGCAGAGAAGATAGGATAGGAGAGAGACTCGAAAGTGAGCGAGAACGTTCTGTGTTTGAAAGAAGTGAGAACGATCAACAATAGTGAGATATGACTGTCGTTTGACTGCATCTGCCGGCGGGTCCGTCAAATAGAGAGAGAAAAAAGTCGCAGCGGCGGCTGCGTTTGCAAATAACACAAGAGTTAGGACCGAGACGTGAGCACACACCATGCGACCGGCGTCGTCGCGACCGTCCACGTGTGGCGGTCACTCGTGCTCTGGCAGAGAACGGGCAGGCTACGTGCGTAGGAGTTGGAGCGATTAGCGTTATGTGAAGTACTGAGTGTCATGGGGGTTTGCACAGGGATGATTGATATGCGTTTGCAGTAAGAGATAGCCAAGCGCATTGGTCTTCCGACATATATAAAACGGTACCTCTTGTCGCAGGGGAGAGCGACCCATCGGTGCGTCGCGCTGTCGAGGGCGGCGCACGCAGAAGGGTGCGATGCCGCGGGCTCGTTCTGCGCCCAGCTCCACACAAACCACGCAGAGTCCTCGGGGACCATCTGATATTAAAATGAGGGGGCGTCAGTGGTTGCGTGCGGCGTATGCGTGCGTGTTCGGGTTGAGCGACGGAAGGCGAGCAAGGGAGGAGTAGGGGATGGGGGCAGAGAAGGGGGGTCCTGCGCACAACGCACCTGGTCGAGGCACGGGTACTGAAGGTTGCACTCGACCATCGGGGGCGTATTGGACGCCGTGAGGAGGCCGCCCGAAGGCCCATAATAGAAGGGTCCGTAGATGGTGCTGTCAGCTGCACAGGCGCGCACAGAGGTTCAGATAACGCCGATACAATTGGATTGAGAGTGTGATCAAGGGTAGGAATTGGGAAGGGAAGCGTCGACGCAGTGACGTGGAGAGATGGGGCAGACGCAACAGAGACGGCAGAACACGACTCACCGAGCATGCGAAGGAAGATGCCCTGGTCTGTGTGGATCGTGTTGTTGTCGCGGAGCAGCGTGCACGCGGGATACGCGGCGTTGAAGTCGCCGGGACCAAACTCGCTCCAGTCGTTCATCGCAGGGCCTGGGGTCAGCGAAGGACGCCAAAGGAAGGCGTGAGCGCATGCATTTGTGAGCATAGTGCTTGAGTGTGCAGTTGCACAAGCGCGAGTATGGATGTATGTGTGTGTGTGTGTGTGTGTGTGTGTGTGTGTGTGCGTGTGTGTGTGTGTGCGCGCGTGTGTGTGTGTATATACGCGCGGATGGTCACTGCCGGCGCATTATACGATACCCACCGTACTTGTAGAACAGGTTCGGCAGCAGCACGTCGCCATAGTTCGTGCCGCTTAGGAGGAGCATGCGCTTGCCCAGGGCGAGCATCTGGCGCGGCGTGGGCCACTCGGCGCCGGGGAACTTCTCCTTGTCCGCGGGAGTGAACGCAATATCCGCAAAGTGCTTGGACGCGATCGTCACGAACTCCGCCGACTTGTTCCACGTCTGCGCGCATGCGAGAAAAAAAAAGGGGGGGGGGGGGGGGGGGGGGGGGGGGGGGGGGGGGTCGTGGTGGGAGTGGTGGTGGTTAGAGACAGCGCGTTGAAAACAACAATGGTACGCATACGAAGAGTGGGAGTAAATGCTGCCGTGGGTCAAGAACAGGCTGGCAACGAGCGCGCAGCACGCACCCCGAGGTCGTCCTCGTTGTCGAAGAAGAGCACGATAATGTCCTCGGGGATTGTGTCAATGTACGCGCGCATCTCGGTGAGCACCGCGTCAAAGGTGCGGTCGGCGGGGCCAAAGCAGCCGAGTGTCTCGCTGTCCCAGTCTGTGGAGAGTGGCAACAACGTCAGAGGTCACATACACACACACACACGCAACATACCCCCCCCCCCCCCCCCCCCCCCCCCCCCCC
>CALSCQ010000575.1:10292-17792 GCA_943704525.1 Pigoraptor vietnamica
TGGCATCTCGCAGCATGCACGCCGACACGCACGCGCACACACACACACACATGCGCGCGCACACACACACACACACGTGCAGAGTCTCGGTGACACGGCCACTAACGCACCAATGGTAATGTGGAGGGCCGACGCAATGTCCTGGACGAGCTTGTTGAGCTCCTGAAGGTGGACGCCGCCCGCGTGGCAGACGCGAAGGTCGCCTACATACAGAGACAGACAGCCGTGTAAAGGTGCGTCCAGTTGCGTGGGGACAGTAGGTCTTCCTCTCCTAATCGTCGCCGGACACCCATGAAGGACACAGCGAGGCATTCTCTCTCTCCATGCGACCCTCGCAAGGCACACGCGCAGTGTTGCTTGAATTGTAGGGATTTTGCTACGGCCACTCACCGTCCCACCAGTGCACGTCGACCTCAATCTGGCGAATGCCCATCCGCATCTGATCCACGATGGAAACCTGCGCAATTGCCGCCCAGTAAGACCCTTCGTTCACGCCGTGCTGCGCAGAGAGCTGGCTGTGCGCGTGCGTGTGCGTGCGTGTGCGTGCGTGTGCGTGGGCTGTATAGTATGCATGCATATGTGCAAGTGCTCGCTCACAGAAGAATGCGCCATCACGCGTCGTGACGCACCTGGTGGTTCGCCGTAACAAGCGACGTCGACTTGTCCACTTTCTGCAGCAGCTGCGTGACTTCCTCGTCCTCGAGACCGTGTCCCTCAGCGTAGGAAATGGCGCTGTTGTGCGTGCCTGTGTGCGTGCGTGTGCAGTTGGTGATCGCGTTGAGAAAGACAATACCCGTTGAGAAAGACAATACCCTATGAACAAAAACAGCTCGCGACAGCGACACAATAAAGAACAACAAACAGAACACACAGGCCACATTAACTGTCATACACGCACACACACACACTTAGAGGCAACGCTTGGAAGCACGCACCCGGCATCTGGATGTTCTGCAGCTGCACGTCCATGTTCACCAGGCGCTGCGTGCGGAGTGCGTTTACGGCCCACTGGTCCAACACCACGGAGCCGTGCTGGCACACGTCGCGGCAAATGTGCGCGACATCGCACATGCTAATGTAAGTGCAGTTGATGTTCGGCTGAACGCCGACGGCCGCCTTCTCGACGCCGAGTCGATCGGCCTGAGGCAATTAGGACGGTTGTGTCACCAGCGAGGCCGCATTATGTTGCGCACGGACACACAGGGCACGCACACGCACGCCACATGCACACGCACACGCACACGCCAAACATACACACACGCACACGCCAAACATACACACACGCGCACGCCAAACATACACGCACACAGTCACTAGCCGTGACACCCTCGCATATTCACACATGCAAGCCACTCACGGCAAAGCGAAGGAAGGCCCTGTAGTCCTCGAACGTGCGGATCTTGAAAGACACCTGTCACACGCAGCAGAGATCAATACCGAAGATAAGTCGTAAAAAAGAAGGCAGATTAACGCAGCCTCCAGTGTACCTTTTCCGCCGGAAGGGAGAGGGAAGGCGCGACCAGCGCACACGCGACGAGCGCAACGATCGCGAGCCGGGCCGTCATTCTCAGCCACAGCCGCAAACGACTCACTCTTCAATTCGCCCAGTGCTTCAAATGACACGAAAAATGACGCACTTTACTAGTGAAAAACTGGAGTGAAAGGGTCGATGAGAGACTGTGTACGTGCGTGCGGCAGCATGGCGGCGACGCCCCAACGGCCGTCGGCGCGCAATTGCCGTTGAGCAACCGACGCTTCTGATTGGTCCACAGGTGCGCAGAGGTGCCATCAATGTGAAATTTGCCTGCATTTCTGATCACATTGGAACCCATTTTTCAAATATACATGGCTCGGGGAGTCCGCGTGGCTGAAATCGACGGGTCATGTGATGTTCACAATCGGCCAGCGGAACTGCGGCCGCCGCCGAAAGCCGGCACTGGCAGATCAGTGGATTGCCAGCAACGGAGACGGAAACGGATGATTGCTGAATACGGCCTGAGCTGAGCCCGAGGGCGACTGCAGGCAATTTTAAGAACCAGATTAGCGCCAAGTTCGGTGGTCTGAATGGACGGCACACTGAGTGGCCGGCCGCCGGCGCCGGGCCGGCGGCGAATCCCGAGTCAGTAGCAACCAAAAATCAGTACAGTGATCCGCGGTGGCGCCGGCCAGCCTACCTGACTGCCAGACTGCACGAGTCTCTAGCCGTGCCGTGGATCGCTGCTTGCCTCCGCGGTTCGCCAGTATGTCTGCCCGCGCATTTGATGTCAGCGGCGCGTCATTCATTCAGTGAGGCCGGCCGCTGACGCAGTGCGTCCGCCGCCGGCTGCCGGGGCCGTTGCAGTAAGTCACGGTTCACCGCGATTTTAGCCCGGGTGACCGTCGGCCCGCCGGGCGTTGGTCATCGCCGGCCCTCACTGGCAATTCACTCGCACTCAGTGAGAAGTGAGCAACGGGCTGCGATGACAGTCGAGTGCGTCGAGTGCGTCAGTCCGCACAAAACAGGCCAATCAGCGTGCGCCCCAGGAGTAACCGCTCACTATGGGCTCATTATGTCGCCTTGGAATTAGGATTCGTCATACTTGTGTCATAATGACTGGATAATATGCTTTATTTGTGATTTCAGTGGGGCGAATGAATATATTAAAAAGTAATTATTGTGGGTGTCTGTAACTAACTATGTAGAAAATTCGACTTATGTAAATCTCATACAACAAGTTCGTGTGATAAGATGTAAGGAAGAGGCAGTTTAATGTCAACAATTGAGCGAATCAGCTAATGGCGCGCTCACGCGGTGCCACACACACACACACACACGACCCACCCCAGTCGCTCCTCGCGCACGCACGCGACACACACACACACACAATTACAATCGATGCACGCGGGTATTGCCTGTCAAGGACGCACTCATTGCTTACCATTACTGGCCCTACAGAGTGTGCGTGTGGGCAAAAGCGGCCTTGGCGCTGGAGACCGCATCTCCGCCCTCCATCCCGCGCGGACCTCTCATACAGTGACATTGCATTGCTCTGCTAAAGACGAGGCGAGCGTTGCGCAAAGAAAGCGCGAAACATGTCGACTATCGACCGTCTTGGAAAGGGCATCCGCGCAGGCCACTACGAGCGGCCGGATAATGTCTCGTACTTGTTTCGGTCGTCGTCTCCGCTCGTGAAGCCTCGCCGCCACGGAGATGATATGCAGGTGAATTTTTTTTCGCGCGTGTGTACGGTGGCACATTATACGTTCGTGCGCTGTTCTGAGAAAATTTCCCCCGCGTGAGCTGAAAAATGTGTCGTGTGGGGCAGACCGGAGAAATTGGGTGGCGCGTGGATAAGGAGGACTTGCGCGACCCCAGCACAAAGAATGGCGCGCACAAGCTAACGCGTGGGGAATGCGTCGAGTTGCTGGAAAACTCGCACCAATACGGGCGGTGAGTGCTCCACTGACGTGGCTTCTCCTTTGCTAATTCTGTTGTCCGCGCGTGTGCGATTTATGGAAAAATCCTGTCCATTCGTCTCACGCACATTCGTCGCGCAGCATCATCAAGGAATACAACACGCCCCCCGTCGTGTCTCGCGGCGAAGGCCCTTCTCCGTGCGGTCGCTGCGACTCGTACGCCGGCTCTCGCGCCTCGCCCCGCTCGTCGCCGCCTCCCCGCCGTTCGCACTCGACGTCACCAAACGGCACGTCACGACCGTCCATTGTCGCAAGCTTGCAACGCGCTGCCTCTGCACGCCCCACGCACGCGAGCAATGCGAACAGATCGAGCATGACGTCCGCGTCCTTCGTCTCGGCAACATCGGAACGCTCTGCCGTTTCTCGTTAACATTTCACCCTCCGCAACTTACTCTTTCGCGCGTTCGCATGCGTTACGGTGGGCGTTGAGCGTCCATACCGAACCCTTCTGTTGCATATCGTCCGGGCCATTGTGTGCCATTTGCAGGGGTAAGACTCTGCTCAGCGCACGCCCATTAAACGACACCTCACACCCATCAACTTATGGCCAGCGAGCCGCTTTGAATCGGCGGCCATTGGAGTTCGCATGACTCCTTCGTACAGAGCACTGTAGAGAAGGCATGCCGAGAAGCAGTGCGAGTGCTTCGTCTGGTGTGTGGGTCTTCGTGGCACAACACGGCCAAAAAGTGTAACGCCAATCACGTGACGAAAGGGCACTTACGAGCACCGTCACAACACACCACGAGTGCGCTTTCGTTTAAGCGAGCACGTTGCAGCACACGCACACGCACATACACGCATACACACACGACACACACGCACACGCACACGCACATACACGCATACACACACGACACACACGCACACGCACACGCACATACACGCATACACACACGACACACACGCACGCTGGAGAAAGATTTGGGGGGTGTATTGTTGAGGGCGACAGACGGCAAAGGCTGCTTCACGCGGGCGTTGGGTCCCTTGGAGCCGACTGCCGGTGTTGTGCGCTGGCCTACACGTCCCGCAGGCGAGATGGCGCTCGCGGTCGTTTAGCAGCGCGGTCTTAACGAGCGCGGGTCAGAGGGCACGCAGAGAAATTGTTGTGGTTGTGCTGTGCGCTTGAGGAGTACGGAAAAATGTTGGCCACAATTCAGGACTTCCACGAGCTGCTGCAGCAGGTGAGATGGGGGTCGTTTGGCGTCATGCGTGCGCACATTCGGGCGCTTAAGCTCTGCGCGCACGCCGCAGCACACAACGCGCACACGTGTATGCGCCATGCATGCATAAGACAGACACACACAGTCCCTCGCCCGCACAGGCACGTGCACGTACACGCACGCTAGTCACAGAGTTATTCACTTTCAGGCGTAATCAATCTACTCATCTTTCGCGCCTACACACGTGCACGAACGCAGGCGCTCAGAACGCACAATTCCTGACACTCTCAACTATTGCAGGATGCCCACATTGATATGGAAAAGCTGCGAGATCTCGCACAGCATGGCGTGCACTCGGCCGTACGGAGAGAGGTGCGTTCCCCTTCGTGCGTCTGTGACAAGGCCTGCTGGTCCCCGTGTGGCTGTCTATTGTTCCAACGCACACACACTCACGCAACGCGCACGCACGCACGCACGCACCGCACGCACGCAGGTGTGGAAGCTCCTCCTTGGCGTTGCGCAGCCTGACCAGGGCGAGGAGGTCTCGAACAGTAAGGCGCAGGCGTCCGAGTACGAGCGGTTCCGCCGCGACCACTCTGACGTGGTGAGCCCGGAGACCCTGAAGCGCATGGAGGGAGAGATTAAGCGATACCATCCCGAGATTGAGGCGCTGCACGACGAGGCGAAGAAGGCCGCGCTCCAGACGGTCGTCTCTGTGTGGGTGCAGTGTGCGAGGACGCACTCGCGCTGTGTCTTGGCTTCCTCCTCTTGCGTGACCCACTCACACACCGGAGAAAGTCTCTGTTTAAGTCTCGCGAGTAACTGCACAATCTGTCGCACTTACGCATTCCCTTGCATCCCACACCGCGGACGCGCGCAGCTACCTGAACACCAACTCGGACGTGGACTACAACCCCGGCTTCATTCACCTCTGCGGGCCGTTCGTGCTTGTCTCCCAGGACGAGGCGACCGCCTTCCACCTCTTCAGCTCGCTCATGAACGCGCTCAAGCCCCGCTTCGTGCCGTCGAACATCAACAAGGTGCGCAATTGCGTGCAGCCTATTATGCGCGTGCGTCGTTGAATTATTTATGCGGCGTACATGCACACCAGCCCCGTGTGCGTGCTGCTGTGCGTGCTTGTTGGCGCTTGAAGGGCTGCTGTGTGCTCGTCTTGGGATCGCGAGCAGGGTTTGTTGACTGTGCCAGCGCACAACCGCAGGTGGTCGCGGATTTCGTCTCTGTCTTCCGCATGCTTCAGCCGGAGCTCTATGCGCACTTTGAGGAGGAGGAACTCGAGCCCAACGAATGGGTGTGTGTGAGGACTGGCCGAGTTGCGTGCGCATTCTCACAAATATCAAGGCGCGACGCTCTCTCGCCTCTGTCTTTCGCAATCTTCTTTTTCTCTCGCTCGTTGGCTCTCCACTGTCTCTCTCGTTCTCACTCTCTCACTCGTCTCTCACTGTCGCTCTCTCCTCCAGGCCGTGTCGTGGCTCCAGTTTCTGTTTGCGCGCGAACTTCCCATGCGGCAGCTGTTGCGGCTGTGGGACACGTACTTTAGCCTCGGCTCGGACCTCTCCGCGGGCTTTGAGCTGCACTTTTACGTGTGTCTCGCCGTGCTCGACCATTGCAAGGAAGACCTCGAGGAGCTCGATTACTCTGACATCAAGGCGTACTTGCAGCGACTCCCCGCGATCGAGATGGACCAGATACTCGCGCACGCACGCAGCATTCGTGAGGATAGCATTGCGCGGAAGCTCGTGTAAAAGAAGGGTCACGTGCTGTGCGTGTGCTGCGTGTGTGTTAGGCGTTGCGTTGCGTTGTGCGTGCGCGTGTGCGTGCGTGTACCTTCAAGTGTGGTTGCTAAATGACCGACGAGTGGACGTCGTCTATTGACTTGCTTCGCCAGTGCACTCTGGCCAAGCTGATTTTATTACAGCGGTGTGCTATTGTGAGTGAGAATGCATGCGCGCGGCGGCGCTTTCGAAGCGCTGACCGGCACAAAAGGCGTTTGCAGCAGAGAAAACGTGAACACGCGGCAAAATGGATTTCTTTTCGTGAACTTGATTTGAATAACACGCAACAGACGCAAACGCAGCCGCTAAGAGACAGTGAAAACGCGGCGCCCGCGCGAAAACGAGAACGCGCACGCAGAACGAGAGAGGCTGTTCACCGCACAAGGGTGGCCTTGTCCGGCGACGATGGCGCAGCGCCGAGGGGTGACGCGGCGTCGCGCTCCGTCGTCGCAAACACGTCCGCGGACGTCATCGGGAGGAGGCGACCGGTGGACGATGGCCTGTTGAAGCCGTTCTCAATCTCGCGGATGCGGTCGCGGAGGCGCTGGATCTCCGACTTCTGGATCTCGATCAGCTTGTCAGTCTCCTGCGTGAGGCTTGGGCCGGTGCGAGGGCCAAGGGAGCCGGACGCAGTGGTCGCTGCAAGAGGGGAAGAGAGACACAAGGGGTGAGTGAGCACGCCGACTGTGAAGGGATGCTAGCAGGGACGCACACAGCATGCGAAGACACACGGAACAGAAGACGCACACTCACCGGTGCCCATCTCGTACTCTCGGATGCGCTGGCGTGCGGCCTTGAGCTCCCTCCGGAGGTCGTTGATTTCGCGGATGAGCGAGACGTTCTCGTGCATAATGCGAATGTTGTCGGCGCGGTGGAGCTCCATGTCCTTCTGCAGCTTGTGCTTAAGGGACGCAACGGACCGCTCGAGGTACTCGCGCTGGCGGTTGTACTCGCGCTGAATGTCGGCGTCGACGCCCGTCTCGCGCACCTCGGTCTCGCCCACGTGCTTCTGGTAGAGCTTCTTGACCGACTCCTTGAGCTCCTTCGGGTCCTGTTTGCCAAAAAAGGTCCATTGAGAAAACCGAAGTCAC
>CALSCQ010000575.1:22792-29084 GCA_943704525.1 Pigoraptor vietnamica
CACACTCTCGAGGCAGAGAGGGGACGACGAAGCACGCACGCACGCATGCACGCACGCACCTCCGAGCGCTCGGTGGCATTGATGAAGCGCTGGCTGCGCTGGTCGATGTTGTACAAGATAATGTTGGAGCCCGCGGGGTAGATGATGTTCTGCTCGTCCAGATAGCACACGTTGTCCTTCACGTCCCCCTTGAGGCCATACACGTGGCGGTACGAGACGGCCGCGATCGACATTCTCGCACGCTTTCACGCGCCACGCGCGCGCGCAAACCGCCAAGCGACAGACGAGCAACTGCGACCACAAAGGCCGCACGTGCGAGTGTGCCCCACTCCGATGCCCCCCGCCGCAAAAGAAGGAGACGAGTGCGAGAGGGATCCGCCCAATGCGAGCGCGGTGAATTGTGCCGGGAATGCGTGTGACACAGTGGGGAGAGTTGAAACGATTTGAAAGAGAGAGAGAGAGAGAGAGCACACACACACATACTGAGAGCGCCACATTGAAAGCCGTTGCCATGGTTGCTGGGAGAGCACTACAGATACCCATGCTATCTGTCATCCGGGGGAGAAGTGGACAGGCGAAATGCAACAGTCGGGGTGTGAATAAGTAGAATGTGATGATCAAATCTCGAAGTTATCGGTTTGTTGTAAGGCGAATGAAACAGTTTGCGATCGGAAATACACTAATAAGTACGCATGTGATCTCCATGGAGACGACGGCCCACGAAAAATGCCAATACTGTGACCGAGAGGGCTCTTGCACTCTTTTCTGCCGCTTTTCTTTTTCTTCTTCGTATTTCTCACTACGCTGAAGAACCGCATAGCTCTCTCTATTAGTCACTAGTGTGCTTCTTGTGCGAAAATGTCGGACGACGGGTCGGAGCGCTCGTTCCAGGACGAGCAGGTCAACCTGGGGGTGAGTGGGATCCACGGGGACGCGCTTGGCGATACTATTGTGACACAATAGGAGAGGGGAAGCCTTTTTTTTAGAGCGTGCATGATCGAGGGATTTGGCGCTGATGTGCGTGTGTTCTTGTGCGCTGTCTGTAGAAATACGAGGGCGACCGCAACGAGAACGGCAAGCGCCACGGCTTTGGCAAGGCGACGCTTCCGAGCGGCGACGAGTACGAGGGCGAATACCAGGAGGGGATGCGCCACGGAAAGGGCACGTATAAGTTTGTGAACGGCGCCAAGTATGTCGGGGAGTACTTTCAGAACAAGAAGCAGGGCAACGGCGTGTTTACGTACCCGGACGGCTCGCGCTACGAGGGTGCGTTGCATTGCGTGCTTGTACTGGCGTGTTTTGTGTGCATCTGTGTGCATTGTGTGGTCCAAGTCCTTCACGTACGTGGGATTCCCGAATTTTATCAGCTAGTCGATGCCCCTGCTCGTTTGTAGTGTGGAGAGATGGCATTAGAGGGTATTGTCGTAGGATTAGATTGTCTCTATTGTGTTTCCTTCCTGCTGCGAATTTTATCGCTCAAGCGGCCCTGTGCGCACTCATCAGGGAGCTGGCACGACGACATGCGCAACGGCTACGGCACTTACTACTATGTGAACGGCGACGTGTACGAGGGCGAGTGGTCTGAGAACCTCAAGCACGGCCAGGGCACCTACACGCACGCCGACACGGGCAGCAAGGTAGGCGTCCAAGCTCGTGACGTAGGGGGGCGACCACACGCACACATGCGGGCTCATGCAGGCAGACACGCACACATATTGCACACACACACATTCCGCACACATGCCAAACACATGTACGCCGTCGATGTTGTACGTATTTGCAAACGCACTGTGCTGAGTGTCGTCTTTTTCCGCAACGCAGTATCAGGGCTCCTGGCGACACGGCGTGCGGGACGGCGCGGCCGAGTGGATCCACACAAACCACCGGTTCATTGGCTCGTTCACCAACAACCTCCCTTACGGCCCCGGTGAGTGTTCGTTCTGAGAGCTTATGTGCGCAACGTGTCTGTACGCGCGCATGCATTTGTGTATGTGTGCGTGTGTGTGTGTGGTGTGTGTGTGAGTGTGTGAGTGTGAGTGTGTGTGTGTGTGTGTGTGTGTGTGTGTGTGTGTGTGCATGTGTGTCTGTGTACGGTGTGATGGCAATTGCACCACAACGGAATCGCATGGTCAGACATTTGCATTCACTCATTGTCTTGTATGTGCGTCCCCCTTCAACTCGCATCCTCGCGCTAGTTTGCTTGCGACTCACACACGCCCCTTTCCCATACATGCGCAGGCAAGTACGTGTTTGACTACGGCTGCGAACAGTACGGCACCTTTGTGGCCGCTTCGCAAGACACGGAGGGGCCCACGGCTACCCGCTGGTACGGCGGGCAGTTCAAGCTCACATCGAAGAGCAGCTAGACGCGCTCGCTGGCCCACACCGCACTGCCAATGTAATATCGCGCGCCGCCGCAGCGTTGTGTTTTCTCGCTCGCGTTCTCGACACAAAAATGAAACAGAATAACGAAGACAACCGGCTCCATCGTCTCCCTCTCGCTAGACACGGACACGGCTAGCAGAGCTGCATGGAAGCACTGGCACACGCAATATTTCCTGTTAATTAACTCTTGCTATCTCATTTAATGTCAATTATGCTGCGCGCGGGCGGCTGCGGTTGTGTGCGCGGTATCCGTAGCAAAAGCACGCCGTTTTCGAATTCGGCGTGCGCCGCGTGCGCAGACGCGTCCTTTGGTACGATCACACTCCGCGCCATCTTGCCACTCGCCGATTCGTGCAAGTAAACGGTGCGCGCTGCGGGGCA
Organism: Pigoraptor vietnamica; assembly: GCA_943704525.1. Taxonomy (NCBI): domain Eukaryota; class Filasterea; order Ministeriida; family Capsasporidae; genus Pigoraptor; species Pigoraptor vietnamica. The sequence continues at coordinate 25,559 of CALSCQ010000575.1, forward strand.
CGGTCAGTGCACACGCCGGGGAGGTGCTCACACTGCCCACAAGATCCATCAACGGAACACATGCATACACACGCACACACACACACACACACGCACGCACACACACAAGCACGGACGCACGCACACATGCATACACACGCACACACGCACGCACGCGCACACACACGCACGCACACACACTAACGACAGTTGCGCCAAATGCTCTCCACTGCAGTCATGTCCCATATCTTAAACCGTGCGCAACAAACGCACCTCCCGCAAAGGGATCCTCCCGCACTCCCTCGATCGTGATGACGTCGCCCTCCACCGACACTTCAATCTTGCTCTTGGGAACGCCGGGCAGCTCCACGCGCACGGCGTAACCCTCGGGAGTCTCATACAAGTCCATGACGGGCAGGGAGACGACGCCCCGCATCCATTCGGGCTGGCGCCGCGCACAGCTCTTGCTGCGACAGACCTGTAACGGCAGCAACACGCGCACGTGAGAAGGATTACACTTGCTTCCTGTCACCGGGTGGAAACCCTCGACGCGAGTGGCACAGCGACAACCCTCGTGAGTGGCACAGCAACTACCCTCGTGAGTGGCACAGCGACTATTCTCGACATGAGTGGGACAACCCTCGTGAGTGGCACAGCGACTACCCTCGTGAGCGGCACAGCGACTACCTCAACGTGAGTGCTCGGCCGTGCAAAAGTGGCGCACCTTCTCATGCGCGGCACTGGCGGGTGCACTGGACTTTGCGAGCGCGCACTCCGCCGAGTCCCTCGCGTTCGTCTGCGGCTTCATAAGCGCGCTCTCGGACGAATCCTTCTCCTTCTCTTGCCATCTCAGCCCGTCGGAATCTGTTCGCTCACTCTGCGACTGAGCGGCAGACTACGGGCGACCAATATAAGCCTTTGATGTGAAAAACGAACGACAGACAGAATAACGCAGCAAAAGAGACAGCAAAGCAGCCTACGCACCGCTTCCTCGAGCGAGCGTTCCATTCCGCGCACAAAGTGGTCCATCGTGCGTCGCAAGCGGCGAAAACTGCGGTCCACGGACTCGGGGTCCAGGCCCTCGAACACAAGGGGCTCTCCAAACATGCGCATGGTTGCCATCGTTGCAGTGTGCGTGCGGGTGGGCGCTCGCGTGTGTGGGTGTGCTAGGACCGCAGAGAGCACAAAAAAATTGCGTGTGTGCAAGATTACCGACGGTGCAGAGAAAAAGTGAATTTTGCATCGTGACATCACGAATGCCCGTTTTCTCGAATTTTCGACCTAAAGTGGACCTCTAAAATATTTTTACCTATACATGGCAATTAACGTCCTTCAAACGTTACTAAACATAATCCTAAACGGAATTATAATGCCATATATGTATATGAAATTTCGTAATAGCCTGATAAGGAACTTATCGCGAAGCTTCGGCGCCATTGGTTGAGCCTTATGTCCAGGTGCTGCCATTGGTCAGTGCGTTGTGTCCAGGTGCCTCTTTCTCGCTCCACTTGCACCCACACACACAATGGAAGTCGCGAGAAACTAACAATGGTCTCCGCTGTACCCAAAGTGGCTGTTCAGTCGCTGCTGCCCCCACTGTCCGCACTCCCTTCACTCTCACGCCCACACGCCCCACCCACGCAGAGAATTTGCTCGCAAACCTCGCCACAGTGCGCCCCGACAGCGCACACACACCAAGTGGAGCAGAGGGTATATAAACCAGTCCCATCTCATCCAGAGAAGCACAACTACAAACAAACAACAAGCGCGTGCTTGCAACGCAAGGCGACACTTCTCAAGAGGACACAAGACCGACATCCGACCAGCCAATCCCGCACACAACAGCGAAGATGGCGTACTGGGCGGACGAGCTCTTCAACGACGACTACCTGTTTGGTGACTTCCGGAACTTGCGGCGGACCATGCAGCAGTTCCTGCGGGACACGCAAGACGACTTCGACCGCATCTCGCGCAAGTACGAGAGTCGGCAACCGCAGCAATTGCTCGAGGGTGGCGACGGCAAGGGCACGAGCGGCTGCGACAAGGGCGAGTGCCGGTCCAAGTGCGACAAGGCCGCGTGCGGCAAGGAGGTCGCTGTTGACCGCCGGCGGAACAACCGGGGCGAAGGGCGGATGATCCCCCACCGGCCTCTGTTCGGCGCCCAGTTCCCTCTGATGGACGTGACCGAATCGTCTGATGCGTACACGGTCAAGTGCGAACTCCCGGGCTTCGATCGCAACGACGTGTCGATCACGGCGGAGGACGGCGTGCTGCGCATTAGCGGCGAGAAGCGTGAGGAGAAGCGGCGCGACGACGAGCGGTACCACGTGATGGAGCGCTCGTACGGGTCGTTCTCGCGCGCCCTGCAGCTCCCGCGCAATTGCGTCACCGAAAATGCGTCTGCGACGTTTGAGAACGGCGTGCTGAGCCTGCGGCTGCCCAAGGTGGAGGTGGAGCGTCCGCGCAACGTCATCCCCATCAACTGAGCCGGTTCGATTCCCGCCGCAAGCTTTTTCCCTCGTGAAGCGCAGAGTTCAAGCCTTGGACGTTTGGATGTGTGCTTTAAGTTTCATGTGTGTGTGTGTAAAAGTCTTCGGCGTGCGTGTGCGTGTGTGTGTGTTTGTGTGTGCGTGCCCGTTAAGCGTGCGTGCGGCAAGCGTGCGTGCGCAGAAACGTTGTACAACATTGTGCCGATAGCCGGCACCCGAAAGTCCCTACGAAAAAACAAACGAGGGAAAAAGAATGAAAAAAGCCACAGGTGGCAAACCCAACCTTCGTCTCTCTCAGCCAACTGATGTGTGGCCTAATGCGCAACAGGAGCCGGACAACTTACGGCGAATGCCAACGTATTGTATGTGCGAGTACCCACGCACAGAGCCTAGCAGCGGTATACGTGGAAAAGCGCACACCCATACACGGTCACCCGCACACGAGAGAAGCGTGTCGGACACTACGATCCAAACTGGTCATCGATGTTGGAGGGATCGATGCGTCGGAACTCGTAGTTTCCGCGGCCGTCAAACTGGAGCACGTACTCGTGGTACTTCCAGAGGGACTTGCGGTGCGACACGGTGAAAAGAGTGATGCCGACCTCGCGGCAGCGGGAGTACATGAAGCCCTGCGCACGCACACCGAAAACCTATCTAAGTAAAGGGTTCCACAAACATAACTGAGAGGGTGTGTGTGTGTGTGTGCGCGTGAGTGTGCGTGTGCAGAGCCCTTCACCTCCACATCGACGCTAACGGCACTCGTGCACTCGTCGAGAATGGCAAACTGCGGCCTGTGGTAGAAGAGGCGCGCCATCGCCACGCGCTGCTTCTCGCCGCCGGAGAGCACGTCCATCCAGTCCTGGATCGCATCGAGGCCGCCCTCGCGCTCCACGAGATAGCCAAGGTGCACCTACGTGCGTGCGGCACAAGAAGAGGATTGCGATTAGAGAGAGAGAGAGAGAGAGAGAGAGAGAGAGAGAGAGAGAGAGAGAGAGAGAGAGAGAGAGAGAGAGAGAGAGAGAGAGAGAGAGAGAGAGAGAGAGAGAGAGAGAGAGAGA
>CALSCQ010000576.1:0-15878 GCA_943704525.1 Pigoraptor vietnamica
GGGGGGGAGGGGGGGGGGAGGGTGAGCATACGGGCACGTGCTTGCGCGGCATGGCCGAAGGGCGCACGCACGCACGCACGCACGCACGCACGCAACGCACCTGTGAGCTTGAGCACCCAGCGATTGTCGATGAGGCAGTTCGAGCTCTTGAGGCGGCCGTGCGACTTGATCTCGCTCCTATGCAAAAACTCCATTCCGTTCGCAATATCACGTGCCAGCGAGTACTTGAAGGCCCAGTCGAGGGGAAGGTCGGGGTTGCTGAGCACGTCGGCCAGCGAGCCCTTCCCGGCGTACTCCGTGAGAATGCACACGTTGGGCGGGTCGATGCAAGCGCCGATAAAGTCAATGACGTTCGTGTGACGCGTGTTGCGCATGAGGCGCATTTCCTTGCGGAGTTCGACGGAGAGGTCCACGTGGACCTTGCGAATGCCCTTGATCGCCACGCGGAGGCCGTTGCTGAGAAGGGGGAAGGGGAGGAGGGAAGGAGGGTCAGCAAAGCCTCCGTGTGTCGGGTTACGACCGCTGCTAATGGCTAGTGTAAACTTGACGAAGCAGAGCACGTGACAGACGGAGAGATACCCACTACATGCCGACTTCGGTGAAGATCTGTCCACCGCCCATGCTGCCCGTCGAGGGGCGTCCGGACACGACGCTGGCGCGGGCACGGCGCGTGAGGCTCGAGTGGCTCTGCTTGCTGCGCACGCTGCCCTTGCTCGAGCTCATGTTGCGCCGGCTTCCCATGGCTGAAGGGGAGAGAGGAGGGGGGAGGGAGGGAAGAGGGTCAGTGCGCGCCACTCTCTGCAGAATGAGCAATGAGAGGGGCGACTGTCCCAACGCACGCGAGGGGCGCGAGTGCTGTGCAACTGCGCAATGAATGAGAGGAGATGACCGTCCAAGCACACAAGGGGCGCATGTCGCACGCACCGTTCTTGAGGCCGACTTGGACCTGCGAAAAGTCGATCTTCCAGTCGAGATTGGCGAGCTCCGCCTGCTCCTTCTGGCGGCGGAGGTACCAGCGGAGGAAGAAGCCGAGGGCGACGAGTCCGGTCACGGAGCAGACGACCGCGGGGACGAGGATGACATACATCGGCGTTTTCTCTGTAAACCGCAAATGTCAGCTTTTGCCAAAGTCCTCGGTGTGTGTGTGTGTGTGTGTGTGTGTGTGCGTGTGCGTGTGTATGTGCGTGCGTGCGCGCGTTTGTGCGGTGTGTGGGTGTGCACTCACTTGACGAGCACTTCAGGCCCTCGTAGTCCGACTTGCACGTGCAGCGCCCATCCGAAGAGCACGTGTACGCCGTGGTCGACGTGCCAGTGGCGTTGTTGTAGATGCCGCCGGGGATCAGCGTCGACTGCAAGGTGCCCGAGGGATCGCACGAGCACGCTGCACGTCCGAGCATTAGCGCAGGAAGCAAACAAGACGGCGGAACGCGCACGCGGTGCGTGTGGTTAACACGTACGCATAGATGTGTGTGCTGGCTACACGTTGCAAACACTCACTCTGGTCGCACGTGGCGCCGTAATAGCCATCGAAGCACGAGCACTGGTGCGAGCCGGGGCCATACATCTCGTTTGCCTTGGCCTTGCACACGCCGCCGTTCGCATTGCACACGCCGTTGCCGTAGGGCGCTTGGCAGAGGGCTGTGAGCGAGCGCGTGGGTGGAGGTTAGAGGGGACTAGTTGTGAAAGAGGAAGCAGACGCATCCCCGCAAGAGCAGGCTCAGAGGGTGAGTGGAAGGAAGCGCCTTTACAACGTACGCACCGATATTGCAGCCGGCGCCGGCCCAGCCGTCGAAGCACGAGCACGTGTCTGGCGCAATGCACGTGCCCTTCACGCACGAGGGATTGCAAATCGCTGCGTGGACAAATGGCATAACAGTCAGCTTGCGCGCAGACGAAGGGAGGTGTGCACATGCACATGCGCGTGCGACACATCGAGAGCGCGCAACACCCACGGATGCTGCAGTCGTAGCCGCCGTAGCCCTTCTCCAGCGCATTGTTCGGCTTGGTGCGGCAGTCGCACGTGCCCTCCGAAACGCACACGCCAAAGTTGAAGTCGTTGTTGGGGTTGACCTCGCGGCACACCTTCAGCGACGAGGCCAGTGCCCGGCACGACGTCGACAAAAACTGCAAAGAATCGATGGCGTGAGCGAATATTCGAAATGCACTGTAGGGGAATGCGCCACCCGCACAGGCTGCTATAACGCAAAGGGAGGGAATTAAGAGCACATGCGCACACGCACCTGGCTGCCGTCGAGTCCGCAGGCGACAAAGTAAGGGCGGTAGCGATTGGTGGGCGCAAAGAGCTGCGGGCCGAGGATGGCCTGGCACCCGGCCGTGCGAAGCTTCTGCGTAACCGTTGCCGCGTCTGCATGCGAGCACCGTCAGACATGCGAAGGTGCGCACGCGCGCAAGCAACCGCAACCAAACACATAGCGTTCAGTACTCACCTGCGCCGCACGCCGCAACGACGGGGACGTAGGGGAGGACCTGTGCCTGGCATGCAGGAGTCGGGGAGCATTCGGGACGCGGCGTTGCGCCCGAGCACAGGCCGCCTGCGTTGATGGACAAGCGCGCGGCTCAGCGCACGTCCACAAGCGAGGAAGCACGCGGGTTCAATGCACAAGAGAGACGAGTGAAAGGCAGTGCAAACGCACCGGCATTCGCGGTGATGAGCGCGAGGCAATTCGAGCCAATCGCCGTCTGCGACAGATAGCTGCAAATGCAAACACACACGCGCAGTGAGCGAGGGCTCGGCAAAAAGGTTGCAGAGTATGCAGCAATCGTGTGATTAAAAGCGCGTGAATGAATGAGACGACGCAAGCAAAGCGGCACCCACGTCGTCTGCAGGTAGTTCTGGCACTGCGCTGTGCCCGAGCTCGACGCGAGTGGGCCGCAGTTGGTGATCAGCGGATCGCTCGACACGCTGCGCGAAATGGGCATTCGAATTAGGGCAGCGCACACGGTCGCACAACAGCGGCGCACAAATCGGCGGATTCACGCACCGAGGGTGCAGCTTCGCCTGGCAGTTCGCGCTCGCAAGGCCTGTGGGCGCGGCAGCAAAAGTCACGTCGACGCCGCAGTCAGCGACAACGGCCGGCGGGAACGTCGCGGCGTAGCAGGCGGGGGTGAAGATGCAACGCGGGTCGGCGGGGTTCGCCGTGCACGTGCCGTTGCTCGACGACGTGATGAGCACAGAGCACGCGAGGTACGTCGGCGTCTTCGTCGAGGCGTACGCGACGCAGTTGGCGGCGTGCGGGTCCGGATTGCAGAGGGCGTTGGCCGTCGCGTCGCCCGCTGTCATGAGCGCCGAGATGGTGGGCGGCACCTGGTTCGTGATGTTCTGCTGGACGTTCGCTGCAAATTCCGTCGACAGCTGCGCCATGAGCGCGCCCGTGTACAGCGTCGTGACGCGCGCCGTGACCAGTGCGGTGATTTGGGCGTTGATGCCGTTCGTGAGCGACGAGGCGAACGAGGCCATGGTCATGTTCGTGATTGTCTCCAGAATGCCCGCGGGGACGTTCGTGTAGGCCATGTAGAAGGCGCAGTTGAGCGACGGGAGGTAGGGGCGCGTGTCCGTGCGCAGGCCGCCGCCGCAGCCCTGGGAGCAGTTGTCTGCGGGGGAGGTTTTTTTTTTTTGCGATGAGAACAAGACATTCGCAAAGCAGCACATCGCAAGCGCAGGCATTTGGGTCATTTTAGATGGCCGTTATCAGCAGGGACGGGGTGGGCGGCACTCACGTGACATCATCGTGACGTCCGAAGGGAAGAGGACGGCGCCAGTGGCCGGGTTCGCCGACACGTACGTGCGCGTGACCTTGGGCACGTTGCGCGGGAATGCCTCCGGAATGCCGAACGGGATCTCGACGAGCGGCTGGTCCTTGTCGTTCATGATCAGCCCGGCGAGGATCCGGTAGTTGTCTGTCACGTGGGGCGGGTTCGGCTGGCCCGTCTCGAGCGTGTAGCGCGAGTCCACGTTAATGACTGCCGCCGTATAACCGACGCGGTCGCCGTTCGCGTCCAGCTTGATAGTGCCCGTAAGGCCTTCGATTTGGGTCTGCGGGGCGTGTTGAGTCAGCGCACGACAACTAAACATCCACACATGCATACACGGACACACGCATATATGCAAGAGGGACAGCACCCAATCTCTGGAGAGAGTGCGAGGAACAAACGACCCACCGAGCGAATGGCAGCGTTGATGCTGGGGCCGGTGATCGTCTGGTTGTTGTTGATCATCGTGGTCAGCGCCGTCGCGAGCAGAATGACCGCATCGTACGACAGCCCAAGATAGGAAATGACCGACGCCGTCGGGAAGTTGATCTCGCCCACGCTCAGCAGGGGGTCCTCCACGATAAACTTGGTCACCATCGTCGCCCAACGCGGGTCGCTGTAAGGGGAGCCGTACTGCTGCAACAGAAAGCGCATGCCAAGCACCGCCTCCGTGCAGTACGGGCGGACCTTGCACCACCCGTCCTCGGGCCACTGGTTCGCAAAGGGGAAGGTGCCGCCGACGACCGTCCCCGTGATCCACTGCACGCCGTGGAGGCCGCTCACTTCGTACTGGTAGGCGTTCTTGTAGAGGTTGTACTGCGCCGATTCCTGGATGAGGGTGTAGATGATCTGCGCGGACGGACGCGTGTGAGCAAGGTCGAGAAAACGGCGGTGCCACGCAGACGCAGGCATATACATAGTCCACCCACACACGCTTAGCACACAGAAGCCGCACACAACACCAGCACACACACAGCGCCGAACACCGCATGCATTCCGGGGCTGCAGACCTTGATGTTGGCGCTCTTGATCTTCGTGAGATACTCCTTGAGGTCAATGCGGTCCACCGTGTTCGGGATGGTCACCGACTGCGCCACGCGCACGCCAAGGTCACGTGCGTACTTCTTGAACGCCTGCGAGCACGGGAAGGCGGTGCTCTCGATGATGCCCTGCGGTCGGATGGAAGTTGGCGGGCGTCAGCGGCAGGCAAAACGCAATGGATGGAAGAAACGGACGATGGCGAATGCAGAGGACACAGACAACCAAGAGACCTCAGTTCGTGGCAGTCATAAGGGTTGGAACCCCCATCGACTCTACAGACGAAGGTGATACAATGCAGAGGGAGTAATGGCGTGCGCACACAAGTGGCGGTGAGTGCGTGCGAGGGGCCCTTGCAGGACAGCGACACCCACGACGTTGCTCCACCCGCGCGCCGCCATGTACTTGGCAATCGCAATGCCCTCGAGCTCGTCGCTCCGGTAGATGCGGTTGTAGAGGGGGTAGAGGCTCTTGTCGCTAAAGTCCTCCGAGAAGCCGCCGTACGACAGCTGCGCCACGTTCTGCGTCGCGCACACCTTCGAGAACGGAAGCGCCTCCGAGTCGAGCGCGGGGCCGAGAATGATCTTGAGCTTGTGCGTCTCGATCATGTCCAGACCAACCTGCCGACAAACAAGGGCTTAATATTAGGGTGTGTCTGCGTGTGCCGTAGCGTGAATGGGAGCGAGGAAGAGTGCCGCACAAGAATGTTCTTGTGCCGGGCGCATCGTAGCTTAATAACAACCCTGTCGTGCCCTCGCACATGCACTGGGTGCCAAGTGTCACGCACAAGTCACGTGCGCGCACCTTCATGCCCGTGACAGAGTCCGACTGCGAGTCGCCATAGCGAATGTTGAAGTTGTTGCGGCGCGTGGGCAGCACGTTCGGGAACTGGTTCGCAAGGAGGTCGCTCACGGCCACGCGCGCGGTCGTCTGGAGGGTGCCGCCAATCCAGTACCAAATGCCCGTGACGGGCGAGATGAAGCCGACGTCAATGTCGTCTGCGCGTGCGTGCGTGCGTTGGTGAGCATAAAGGGACAAAGAGGAGCGGAATATTCGCTGCGTGAACGACGAAAGTAAAACTCTTTGTGCCGCCCGAACGGGCTTTCTTCCCACGCAGAAATAGGAGGTCACGCGACACTCACTGACGACGTCGAATGGCTTGAGCTGCACCGTGAACGTCAGGCCCGAGATGCGGCTGGTCGCGCTCAGCGTGACTACCTTCGCCGTTCCCGTCTCACACACGGAACTCGTGAACATGACAATCTGCGCGGAGAAGGCGTGCATCAGTGCGTGCGTGCGTGCGTACGTGCGTGTCAGTCGGACTTCCCGTCCTGCCTATCATTACGCAACGTACAGCAAGCGGCCATCGCCACCCTTCCACAACACCCACCCCTTTCTGCGCCCTGATGACCTTGTCCGTGATGCAGCCGCCGCCGTTCAGCGTTACACTCACGTCAAGTGAGGCGTCGGGGCCGGACGTGATGACGTCACCGCCGCTGCCGACAATCGAGATTTTCGGGAGAATGTCGAACTGGAAGTTGGCGTGGAGCGGCCGCGACATGTCCGTGTCCGTCGTGGGATCGATTACCATGGCAGTCGCCGTGGGCTCTGCGCGAAAGGGTGCGGAGATGGGTTGAGGAGGCGGAACTCTTCATACAAGTAAGAGCGGATGTGAAGTGTATGTGTGCGTGTGTGTGTGTGTAAGTGAGTGCGTGCATGCGTGCGTGCGTGAGACGCTCACTCTGTACGTTGAAGAACGGCGTGAGTAAGATGGATTCGGGGTTGATGGTCGTGTTGTACTCGAGCGGAAGGCGCGTGTACGGCGGATAAAACTTGGTCGCAGTAAAGTTGAGCTGGAGCCCGTCGTAAACGTCCAGAATGCGAACGCCGCTGAACGTCGCCACGCCCGCAACCGCCTGCTTACGAATGACAAGGTCCTGGTCCGGCGTAACAAACACGCCGGGGCCCGAGATCTGCACCGCCGACGACGTGAGCTTGAGGTTGGCATCGTACCCCTTGAGGGCCGTGGCGTTGATGGCGCGGGGAATGGTGAGCGCAATGTTCGCGGAGGCGTCGAGGCCGTCCGTCAGGCGCATGAGGTTGTTGTTGTCATCGTAGCAGAGTATCTCAATCTGGATGTCGGGAATGGGCTCGTTCGCGCGCACCGTGTTGAGCACGGACGGATTCACCATGCGAATCTTCACGACTTGGCCTGAGGCGAGATGGCGAAACGGCAGCCGCAGGGCACGTGTGAGTGAGTGACACAGTGGTTGTACTTACAGGGCAGTCGCACAGGGCGGTATACAACATTCGAGGGGAAGCTTGCGTGCACGGCAAACTCACGCGTCGCCCGCATCGTGTTTGTCTTGGCAGCCGCAATGGAGCTGTCGCCGGGCACCTCAAACACGACACGGCGGAACCACTGGTTCGGATCGGCGCCAAACACCGTCGGCGTGTTGTGCGCGAGGTACTTGAAGTTCGCAACGCCCGCGGACGCCGTAGCATACACGCGCTTGTCCGTGTTGCAGATCATGGCGGGGACGGGGAAGCGAATCGTCGTGTTCGGCTCAATGTTCGTGAAGCTGCACAGCTGGCCGTTGTACAGGTCCGAGTAGGACGTGTTCCCAATCTCAGAGCGCGCCGTAATCACATACGGCCTGCCGGTGACGGGGCTGTTGCCCCTGTACGTCGTTCCGTTCGCGTACGCCACGCGGACTTTCGTGCTGCGGAGTTGGAAGGTCACTGCGGGCACGTTATAGGCGGCAACGAGCTGCTGGAGTTGGCCGGCGAGCGCAATGTTCGCCGGAACACCCGATCCAATCAGCGCCGTGATCTGCGCGCTTGTGGTCGTCAAGTCCGGCGGCGAGTACGAGGGGTCCACGATTAGCTGCGTGGGAGCTGCACGCATGCAAATCGGAGGCGTGAGTGAAGCGAGACTCCAATGCCTTTCTCACCGACCCTTCGGTACCCAAGTCCAAGAACATCGCCCACATACACGCAACAACGAACTTGCACACTCAGCCGCACACTGCCATGCACGACAGCGACACCGACCCTGCGCACACACGACGGCCGCAACGAGAAGCACCGATGCCACGAGCCGTACTAAGTGCGCCATTGTGCCGAGGGGGGCGCGCCCGCCGTACGATCGAGCGTCGCCCAACACAGTACCAAACAAACGAACGGAAGAAGGGCCAATGCTCCGCTGACGCGAGAAAGGACGTCCCAGCTCACACCCGCTGGCGATGTGGAGCAGCGAGGCGCAAGTAAATCTGTTCGTAATATGATTACAAGTCTCACAAATACCAGCAGCATTCAGCGACAGCCCGAGAGAGTCGAGATCGTTGCAGGCGCGCACGATGCACAGCACGCGCGTGTGCCACAAACATGCAACTCGCGTTCGCACACGGCTACCAATGCTGCGCTTGGGTGGGAAGCGACCGACCCATTCGGCCCAAAAATTTTTGAGCGCGTCACCAAGACTGACTCAGCGTACGCTTCCGTATTTCAGATAAACCCTGGATTTCATCGCCTTGTGATTTCAATTGGCCTATTTGAAGGTGATATTTGATTAAAATAGTCATGAAAAGTAGAACAATCGAATGGTGCGCCAAGATCATCACCCGGAGCGATAATTTGAGAAAATTCAAATTTCGCCCGATTTTCCGGGCAAAAGTCGAGTGTACCCGTCGGGGGTGATTCAAGGGGCGGAGCTTGAAAATTGCCCGATTGACAAAAACGATGGCTTTTCCATAGTGAGCAAAAGCTCCACCGACCAGATCTGGGTGTCGGCATGGAAACGGATTCAATTTTCACACGCTCTACGCCCCTTATGTTTACCAAAAAGAGCCGGGGAAAGGTGTCGACAATGTGAAATTAGGTTCAAAATTTGCTTTGAATTTCCGTAAAATTTCAAATTAATTTGAATTCATATTTGCGGCACAATTTGCGTGCGACTTGCATTGAAATACGTCTAATTTTATTTTGTATGAAATGTGTACGGAAATATTTTTATTACCGCACATCTTTGCCTTAGCGACCGAAATATCTACTAAATGCCTCTCCCAATCACCACGGCAACAGGTCCAATCTCATTCACAATTATAGCGCCGAAATTGTCTATTAGAAATGCCACTATTGAAACGCGTACTTCGTTTCGCACACAACACGGACAGACATCGGTGAGCGTCACTGCGCATCATTCCCCTCGACCCTTTGCAGGCGCCAGCGCGCACACGTGTGTGCGGGAGGGCTGTGCTTCGTGGGAGGCCGTGTCACGCAGGTAGAAGCGACGAGCGGCTGGTAGTGAGGAAGACTGTTCCTGTTGAGATCGCAAGTCGCGAACACCGTCGGCCGTTTGTCCATTTTTTGTGCCCCTGCTGGCGGACGTTTCTCTCGGTCTTCATTAGGCGCCGCCTGGCGACCTTCGACGGGGGAAAGATGGCCGGCCTCCGCGGAACGCGCTTTCTGCTGTGCGTTCTTGCGCTCGGCTTGATTTCGGGCGCGCATGCCCAAGGTGGGAGGCGATGGTGGCTGTTCACAATTGGGGAGAACGGCTGTGCGGCCATGAGTGGGTCTGCGACCGCGACGAAGACTGGAGTGGAGCACGACAGATAAGAAATAGGGTGCACTCGCGGGAAATGGGCGAATCAGGGTGATTGGCACTGCATTGCTTTTGTGCGTGCACTTGAGGCCCCCCCCTTTTTGCCTCCTTTTCTGCTCGTGGCATCTCACCGCGCGCCGTTTGAATTCGTTTGCCGCAGTGAAACTCGCCTTTGATTCGGTGGCGCAAGTGCCCAACTTCTACACGCTCATGCAGCAGGTCAACGCGGGCGGCCCCGGCGCTGCGACGGCGGCGCAGCAACTCATGACGTACAACACGCCCTCGAACAGCGCCATGATGGGGCAAATCATTGTGCGAATCCTGGACAACTCCAACAATCTGATTACGACGGGGCCGAATTCGGTGCTGACCATTACGGCCACGACGGCCATCTACAACAACACGCTCACGGACGACTACACTGGCCGCCTCTGCACGATGCCGGGGCTCGCCGTCTCGAGCGACATTCAGCTGCCGTACTACGACATCACGTGCACAACGAACGCGACGTACCCGAGGGGATACGTTCAGGTGAAGGCGGTGGCGGGGATTGCGACATTCGCGTTTTTGACGCTCGACAAGCCCACGATCGACATGCGTCTCGGCGCGAATGCGCTCCTCTCGTCGCGCGTCCTCAAGTTTGAGGTGCTCGGGACGGCGGCGATCACACCCATCGTGTCGGCTCCGTTTCACACAACCTGTGAGTGGGCTGTGTGCCGCGCCGCTTGCGTCTATTTCGTTATATGTTTGCGTGCGCATGCGAGGGAGTGTGCGTGAGGAGTGAATGGGAGTGAGTGGCGTAATTGTACTTTCTTGTGTGTGTGCATGTGATCTGAGCACACAAATTTGACTCCCCCCCTTACCGCAGTTCAAGCGGCCTTCTACCGCCTCACCAGCGACACGACCATTCCGACGTCGGTCATCGCCAACAACCCCTTCCCCACCATCAAGGTCGAGGCTGTGTACAGCAACCCCCTCTACCAAAACCCGAACTTCCCCGGCCTCAACGCGCAGCAGTACCTCCCGCTTACCTTTGGCGTCGACGCGAACGTGAACGTGGACCTCACCATTCCGCGCGTGCTCGACGGCGTGACGATCAAGCCGTTTGAGACGTACGCCGGGCTGATGATCGACAGCCTCGTCAAGGTAGGCGGCGCGGGGATGACCGTGAACAGCAAGAAGGAACAGATGTTCCGCGTGCGCATGGTGAACGGCGTCGCCACTTTCAACGACGTGCGCGTCCTTGACGTGTACAAGAACCTGCGCTTCAACGTCACTGCGACCAAGCCGCACCCGTTCTACCAGCGCGTCCCCCTCGACTACTCTGACAATGGCATACTGCTCACGCCTGCCTTCAACATCACGGGTGGGCGTGCGATGCATATACCCGTTGGCACAGGATGCGCACGCTCACATACACACCCAGCGCACACCCGCCCACAACGCACATGCACGGCACTGACACGCCCCGCTCTGACCACAGCCCAAGTGGTCGCGTCCATCGAGATTGTCGACTCGACGCAGCCGGACAAGTCGCCTCGCCTCGACGCCTACTTTCCCTTTGACATTATGCCGTCGGTGCGCATTCTGGACTCCAACGGAGGGCTCATCTACTCTGGTCCCGATTCGACGTGGGTGCCTGGCGGATGAAGCGCGTCGCCTTCGTGCATTCATGCGCGCGCACGCACACACACACACACGCACACGCACACACGAGCACACACATACGCACGCACATATATGATGGGTGTGTCTCACCCGCAATCACTCCACAGGCTCGAGTTCAACGTGACGGCCAGTCCCTCTGTGTGCCTAACGATGAAGAAGTTCAGGGCGGTGCGTGGCATTGGCGTCTTTGCGGGTTCGGTCTGCGAGGATGCGACGAACGTGCAGCTGTCGTTTGCCACGAGCTCTCCCTCTGTCCCCGCCACTGTGTTTACGGACACGACCAACTCGTTTGACGTATCGCGTAAGTGGGCGCGCTCCATATTCCGGTCTCACAACCCCTGTCACGCGTGTGTACACTTACACAGAACAGGCCATGTCCGTACCTGAACAATCACTGGCGCTCACACCACTGTTCATTGTAACCGGCAGGCGAAATCCGCATTGGTTTTCTCATTCCGCGCACGGGGGCGTGGGGCTCTGTGGGCGGCAGCTTTGAGTCGGCGTCCCTGCTTGCCTTCGACAACATCCGCAAGGGCCGCTACCCCAGCCTGATACCCGGTTTCCAGGACAAGCTGGTGCCCCTCGTGCGTGACACGGCCAGCGATGCGCTCGTCGGCGTGTCCGCGTCACTCAAGCTCATCCGCGATAGCCGCGTCAGGTGCGCTGCCCGCCGTCCTTTAGCGCTATGCGCGCGTGCCCTTGTCTGCAAGGCCTTTCACCAGTCACCGTCCACAGCACGTGACCGCCTGTGTGCCAATAACGACGCAGGCTGATCATTGGTCCCGGCGAGGACCCCGTGCCACCGCCCGTGAGCCAAGTGTGCACCGTGAAGGAGATTGCGCAGCTGTCGTACACGGCGCCCACCGAAGTGCTGAGCGACAAGAGCGTCTTCCCGTACTTTTCGCGCGTCGGTCGCAGCGTCGGCCTTGAGGGCATCGCGATTGCCAAGTTCCTCGCGAACCGCGGCTGGACGCAGATTGTGGGTGCACACACGCACACACACACGCCCACAGCCGCCCACCCACGCACACAAAGGACGCACAAGCGTAACAGTGTGCGCGCGCACATTTCACGAAGCATGCGAGCTTACTCCATGCAACGTGATCCTGACTGCAGGCTCTTATCACGAGCGTCGCCTTCCCCGTGTCTAAGGGCTTCCTGGAAACGTCGCGCCTTGTTGGCATCAACATTCTCACTGAGGTGCGGCAGTGTGTATGCATGTGCTCCTTTGCGCGTTCGTGCGCATGTGTTTGTGTGTGTGCGTGCGTGTGCGTGTGTCCTACAAGCTGACTCACGTGCTCGCAGATTTCGATTCCCACCGACGGTTTCCCTGACCTCACGGAGCCGCTGACGAAGGTCAAGGAGTCTGGCGCCCGCGTCATTCTCACGACCATCGAGAACCAGGTGCGTGCGCTGCCATGTGCCTGGCAGCGTGCCTCGGTGTGCCCACATGCGTTTTTTTTGTGAGGGGCTGCGTGTGTGCAAGTGTATTAATCGAAACGGCTTGTTGCGCAGGCGTCGTGGAACCTCTACAAGGAGGCGATGCGCATTGGTGTGTCTGGACAGGACGGTTACCAGTGGGTCGGCGGCAGCACCGTCGCGGGCTCGTTCCCCTTTGCGAACCAGTACCACACGTGCAACACGCCCCCCGTGTGCACGGTGAGCCTCCATCTCTTGCGAAGAAAGTGCCTTTCCGTATTCAACGCCAGACTGCATCTAACATCCATGCCCCCTTCCTTCTTGTGCTTTTGCAGGTGGGCATGCGCGGGATGGTCTATCTCCTCAACAAGTACGGCGACCCCACGAACGACCCCAACGGCGCGTGGGCGAGCCTTCTCACGGATTACCTCGCGCTCGATCCCGTCACGCACAACGGCGACATTCACATGCCGACGAGCGCCGTGCTGCCCTTCCTCGGCCTCTGCTACGACACTGTGATGGTGTTTGTGACGACGCTTCACGAGTTTATCATCAACAACCGCACGATCACCGGCCCCGCCTTTTCGGACCAGCTGCGCAAGATTGTGTACGAGGGCATCACGGGCACGATCCGCTTTGACGCGAACGGCGACCGTGTCGGCTACGAGGGGTACGTGCTGAACCTCCACGCCAACAACTCTGCGAACCGCCCCACGGACACGTCGACGGTGTTTGGCATTCCCGCGGTCGTGCTGATGACGGACAAGGACCAGCCCCTCGTGGAGGTCCCCATCGACCCGCGCGGCTTCCGGTGGGTACCCCTATGCGCGTTGTCACGTGCTGTTACGTGTCTCGTTGTGCATGCGATTGCGACCTTGCGTGAGGCGTGTGCATTGTGTGCCGGCGAGTGTGACACACACGTGACCATTTTTGCCTGTCTTGTGCCCATGCAGCTACCCGGACAACGTCCCGATGGACCGCCGCACTTTCCTCGGCGTCAACCTTGCAGCCGGTAACACGCCGACCTTCCTCACGGATCGCGTGCCGGTGGCATGTGAGTGGCACAGCTGCGACGTGCGTGCGTTCTGCAACACACTCACTGCCAGGCGCAGCATTGTTCCGTCTGTGCAGTGTCTCCCTTTCACCCTAACGTCCGTTGTCCCCGCAGTCACGTGCGCGCAGACGTGCAGCCACGCGAACGCGTCGCTCTCCCGCCCCTGGATTCCCGGCAACTGCCCGGTCTACATGGCCATGCGGGAGCTCCCCGGCATCGTCCCCGGTGCCATCAACGCGCAGGTCATGGCCGAATTCCCCGCCGCCCTCCAGGCCCTCCTCACGCAGCAAGTGGGCGCTAAGCTCGTCGCGAACCTCGGCGCTGCCGACGTTGCGACCGCTACGAACTGCGGTGCCGCCGGACAGTTTGCGGCCCTTCCCGGTTGCCAGAACCTCCTGATCCCCCAGACGGCCGTTGGCGCCGCGTGCCTCGCCGTGATCCAGGCGCAGTTGGCCGGGCAGTGCTCCACGAGCCCTCCCAGTGCGAACTGTCTGCCGTCGGCGGGGTGCCAGGCGGTCGTCGGTCCGACCATCCCCACGGTCGTTGCGTGCGGAGTCAACCTCGCCACTGGCTCGGCGTCGAAGCTCGGATCGGCTGCGTGTTACGCGAAGCTGTCTGGACGCCACCCCATGATTGCCGCGTGCGGCGCGGACGGCTCGCAGGCCATTTCGAGCGCGTGCATTGCGCTGGCGGACTCGATGAAGTGGGTCCCTCTGCACCTCGCACTCGCCTGCATGCATGCGTGCACGTGACTCAGCTTTTTTTCCGCGCACGTTAGCTTGCGCAGCTGTTCGTTCTTAATGCTGACTTGCCCATGCGTCCCGGCAGGTACTGCGCCGAGGTGTCCCTCCGTAACACATACGCGAACGGCCTGTGCGTGTCGAAGGACCTCTGCCGCTGCAATACCAAGCCCGCAAACCCCGCCGCCCCCGGCTGGATTGGCGCCGACTGCTCCATCCGTGGGTGTCGTTGTTTGCGTCGCCTGGGCGCATGTCTGCAAGCGCCGTCTTGTCTCGACATCGGCCGCGCTTTCCTCTGTTGCTGACGCTGAAATTCACATTGCGTGTTGCGCAGCGCAATGCTCGCAGACGTGCATCAAGGGCACCTGCACCGGTCCGGACACGTGCACGTGCGCGCCCTACTGGACGGGCGTGGCCTGCGAAATTGGTGCGTCCACTTTGCCGTATGTAGCGCTTGCTCGCGCTCGTTTGCACGGACTCTCGAGAGAAGTTTTATTTCATTGTAAGACTATGCGTGCATTGCAGTGGGCCTGACACCCCCCCCCCCCCCCCCCCCCCCCAAAAAAAAAAACAACAAAAAAAACAGCCATTTGCCAGAGCACCTGCACGCCCAATCAGGGCCGCTGCGACGAGGACCCCAACGTCGTTGGCAGCAACTCGACCTCTGCGTACCCCAACAAGTGCTTCTGTCGCCCGGGCTTTTACCACGGCGGGAACCGTGCCTGCGAGCTGAGTGAGTGTCAATATGCTTGCGCTTTGGTGTCCTTACGCTGTCGAGCTGACGACTCGTCTCGCGTGCAGAGTGTGCTTGCGATCCGAAGGGAACGCTTGCGTCGACCCTCACGAACGGAACGTACACGTGCTCGGAGGAGGGCACGTGCCAGTGCAAGTCGGGGTACAGCGGACAGACGTGCAGCTCACGTGAGTCCCCTTGCCCTTCGCCTTACGGCGCCTCTTACTCTTGCGTTACTACTTGGAGTCTCACTCTGTCCCTCACCGCGCTGCAGAGGCCGTTCCGATTGTCATTATCGCGGCGCCCGCTGCCGCCGGCGGTGCCGTGGTGCTGATTGCGATCATTCTCGTGGCTCGGTGGTACCTGCGCCGGCAGAAGGAGCTCGCGGAGCTTGCGAATGTCGATTGGATGCTCCAGTATGACCAAATTCAGCTCACGGGCAAGATGGGTGGGTGGCCGCGGCTCTGAGTGTGTGCGTGTGTGTGTGCGTGTGTGCGCGCGTGCGTGTAGTGCGTGTATAGATATACATGCTTGTCTAAGTACTACTCCATATGGTTGTGAAAGGATCTGTTCCCTCTGAGCTCACCCACTCCCTCTCCCCACAGCCGGGTTCGGCAGCCGTATGGGAAGCATGACGGGATCGCGCGTCGGCAGTCGCCTCAGCCAGCGCAGCGGTGGCTCTGCCGCGAGCGAGCGCAACGCGCAGACGTTCTGCACTGTCGGCGTGTAGTGAGTGTCCTTGCGTCCCCCTTGCTCATGCACCCATATGCTTGCGCGGGTTGATGGCCTTTTTTCCCTCGCGCGCTGTTCGCCCTCTCTCCACTTACAATGAATTCCCCCCCTCCCCCCCCC
>CALSCQ010000577.1:0-34742 GCA_943704525.1 Pigoraptor vietnamica
CCCCCAAAAAAAAAAAAAAAAAAGAAAAAAAGAAAAAAGAAAAAAGCCTGGGTGCAATAAGTGCGAGGACGCCACAGGGTGCGACTCACCGGTGGATGCGGAAGGATTGTATCAGCCGCCTTGCCGCGCCCAGCGCATTCTCGCGTTTGGCCCACGGCTGTGCGGACGGGAGACTGCCATGTGGGGGACGTGCACACGCCGACGACTGCGACGAAACATCTGCACGGCCAGCGCGCGTTACATTAAGAGTGCTGGACACGGTAACAGCGTCAGCAGCACGGTAGAGAACAAGCCACCCTACCTCCGCCGTGCGGTTTCCACGTCGCAGATCTATGGTCAACAACGCGTGCGGCCACTCTCATCACGTCTTCGTCCGTGTTGAGCGCCAGTCTCGAACGCTTGGTGCGCTTGTCATCCTCGCCGCCGGCGTCGTCGTCCGCAGCTTCTTCGTTAGGGCGCGACCGCACCCGCGAAGATCCCGAATGAGCCACGCCGCTTTGCTCACTGGCAGCCGGTCCCCCTCCAGCATCCTCGTGAGCATGTGCGCCGTTCGTTGTCGAAGCAGCTTGCGCCCGTTCGCTGCGGCGCGGCGTGGACCCGTATGCCGCCGTCGAAGCGGAAGCGGCTTCCTTGCCATTGCGCGCGCCTCCATTGTTTGTGAACGAGTCAAGCAGGCCGAGAAGGGCGGCTGAGGGCTCCGCGGGTGCCGAAGAAACAAGTCTCCCACGCGCGATCGCGTCTGCCTGATGGGTGCCATCGTGCGAATGCGAATGTGTGTCGGCTTGACGCACACCGCCGCTGCTGCCGTCGGCGTCGTTCTCACGATGGCGCCGCGTATCGTCCTGCGGCAGGTCGGAGTCCCCCGCTTTGTCCTCCATCTCCTCGTCGGCCCAGGCAACGTCAAGAGACAAGCGGTGGCGACTGACAGCGGACGGTGGCGGTGATGCCCTCGCACGCCGCGAAGACAGCGACAGGGGAATGCCCCGCCTTCCGTGGCTGCCTTCCTCTGTTGGCGCCATTCTCTAATCAACACGCACGCACTCTCGCTTGCGGACGGTGAGAACTTGTGAATCCTCATGTGCGTGTGTTGTTTCAGTTGCCTCACCCAGTGATGTGTCATAGTCTGGACAAGGGTAAACCCTCACCCTACGACAAACAGGTGTTACCTGCTTGTGTATACCCACGGAAGCGGTCGATGTTATCGAGGTGGGGCACGAGGAAGTCAAGGATCAACCCGAAAATGTAAAAAAGAATAGCAAACGCAGCACGCACGCACGCGAACGCATACACGCACGCACGCACGCCGATGCAGCCCACGCCGCCCACGCTACGCCTTTGTTGATGTCTTATCCGCGCACTGCAGTTTCGCCAACAGTCGCAGGGCCGTTCGATGGTACGGCACCCGCAGCAAAACGCTCCTCAAACGGTGGCGGGCGCTGTCCCGATCTCCCAAGGCCATCGCAAGCAGCGCATCTTCCAAGTAGGCGTGGGGATGCACGTCGTTCGCAATCTGCTGCTTCGCCGCAGCGGAGAGTCCCGTGTTGGCGGCGTCAGGCGGCACGGCTTTGAAGATGGGGTCATTGGCCGGCGCGTGCAGCGGCGCAGCGCCGTCCTCCCGCAGCATTGTCGCCAGCAGACGGCGGCCCTCACCGTGGCTGTCGATAGCACGATATGCGTCCGCCAAGGGAACGACGACGATCTCCCTGAGATGCACGGGCACGCGCGTGAGGGCAAGCTTGCCGCATTCAATTGCCTCGTGCGGATAGCCACCCGCGCGCCACCAGAGCATAGCAAGGACATCCCACGCCCACTGCGAGGCGACGTGGTTGTGCTGTGCGCCCAATCGAGAGGTGTGTAAGCAATTGCCAAAGACGAATAGAGTCACACAGATAATCGGCACATAGCGGCCCGTCCCGAAAGCCAAGAACAATGCAGCGCAACGGAAAAGAGCCATCGAATGAGGCGAGACGAGACCACGTGACGCGCACGAGACACCATTACTGACCCCAATGCCGCGGAGCTGCGCGAGGGTCTTCCCGCGCGTCCTGAGGGGCTTGGACACCGGCGCGTCCGATCGCACGTTGTATGCGACGTACTCGCGAATTTCCGACGAGCCATCCATGAACATTGGGGGAAGCTGCTGGAGAGGGGGAGCGTCCTGAGAGGGGGACGTGTGTTAGCCA
The DNA here is from genome assembly GCA_943704525.1 of Pigoraptor vietnamica. NCBI lineage: Eukaryota > Filasterea > Ministeriida > Capsasporidae > Pigoraptor > Pigoraptor vietnamica. Next base: position 2,184 of record CALSCQ010000577.1, read on the forward strand.
CGCATCGCATTAGACGACCAAACAACTGTGGACGTATCGCAACGATGCACGCCCATTGCAAACGCGCACCTTCCGACAGAAAGGGTACTGAAGATCGTTGAAGAGGACGCCGTTGAAGTATGTGGGGAGTTTGGGTACGACGTGACGCAGCGCCATCTCAAAATCGTAAGTGCTGCGAGGGAGAGAAGGGCGGCGTTGAGCACGTGAGGGAAGATGAACAGGCGAAAGCCATCGGTGGCCAGTGACGAGTATGCCGTTCCCGCACTAGAGAGATAGAGACAGCTAAGATGCTTTGCGCTTATGACAAAAGACGCGATTGGAGACCAAAGTGCGCGAGGAGAGGACAACGTACTTTACGCCGCGCGCTTCGAAGGGCACGAACACGCTGAGGTTGCGAGCGAACGTGTCGTCGACGCGCAGGGACTTGCACTCGCTGGCGGTGGGGAAGTCGGGCCGGAGGAATGGCATCCCCGCAAGTTCGTTGGCTGAATGCGTATGCATTTGGGTGTGAAGGAGGGGATTACGTGTTGGATAAGCTTAAAGCACAGACGGTAGTCCATCGACGCCACCAGGATGGGAGTCGCGGGCATTCGCAGCAAACAAAGCGAAGGAACACAAGACGCCACAGAAGCAGCGGAAAGAGAGGGAGGCCTTCGCACACACACACGGTCCCAATCACACTCACGGCTGAAGCCCTTGTCCGACTGAGGGTCCTGCTCCATCTTGCACGTGACCGCCTCGAGCGCGTCGGCCGCCATCACAAAATCCGGCTGCGCCTTCACGGCGTAGGTGAGGTGCAGCTGCGCCGCGCGAAGGTAGCCGCCCGCCGCAAGCGTTGCGCCGAGGGCATACTGCAGCACAGTCTGGTCGCTCCTGGACATGCGAGCAGATGTTAGGCGAGCAAAGGTTAGTGCGCGCGCGTGCGTGCGTGAGCATGGGTTGCCGAGTGCAAGCAATAGAAAGTTGGGACTGAACCCACGTGAAAATGGCGGCGCGAAGGAGCGTCTCCGCCTCCCGCAAGTGGCCCGTCTTGTGCATTATGTTCGCAAGGTTCAAAAGTGCCGAATCCTGCGCGCCATGAGTAACGACCACTCAGCAATCGTGACACAGTGAGGTACGAGACAACCCTCTTGGCTCCCGCAACGAAGTTCTAACGGCGATGCTTTAACGACGCGCACACGCAAACACACAGCAAGCGCGACGGGCACACGCAAACACACAGCAAGCGCGACGGGCACACGCAAACACACAGCAAGCACGACGGGCACACGCAAACACACAGCAAGCGCGCATCATTCACGAGGGACTGCACATGGACGCACCTGCGCACCGACGGGGCTGTTATAGAGTGCCCGCATGGCGCAATCGACGGCGCGGCTGGACTGGCCAACGTAACGCCAGTACAGCGTGGCCCAGTTCAGCACGACAAAGTCCGTCCCATACTGCGACGGCACAGGCATTCTTCGTGTTACGCGCAGTTGAAACCCATGGTATTCTTCGCGTTACACACAACAGTTAACCCATCGCGGTAATGGTGACTGACCAACATTCCACACCAAACAAACAGTGGCCAATTTTCACCACGCACTCACACACGCCGCAGACACGTCTCAAATAATGCGTCCGGTGAGCCATGCCACATGAACAGCCCTCACCCTGTAGAGTGCGCGCGTGAGCACTCGTGCGGTCTGGTCCAAGTCGAACTCCTCCGTCGGCGGGCCCCCGGCAGGCTGTATGGAGCGCAAAAGATTCCCAAGCCCAGCCTCCGCGACGATCGGCAGTTGCGCGCGATCGATGATAGCGCGAAGGTGGCCAAAGACGCGGTGGGAGGGGCCCGGAAGAGTAACTGCGCACGCGGGCGTGTCCTCGTATTCGAGCTTCGGGTCGAGCGGGTTGTCTGTGAGAAGGAGAACTGGATCGAGGTCGTAGCTGCGTGTGTGTGTGCGCGTGTTGTTGGGGAAAGCGGGGGGGGGGGGGGGGGGGACAAGACTGAGCCGCCTGCCATTACATGAGCAGGTTGCAACAAACACGCAATGGGGGAGAGTTCGTCACTCCATCGCCAACACTCACTTGGGCGCCTTGAATTGCGGCGGCAAGTACCAGCTCGCAAAGTTTTCCACGGATGGCACCGGCCCCGCGTTCTTGCACCGCCTCTGCCGCGCGTCTTCTTCCGTCCCCGCAGTCTCTTTGTTGGCCGATTGCGTAGATGTCGGGCTCGGTGCGCCGCGGTCACCGGTGCGCGTTGGCGCAGACACTGTCGGCGTCGGCGTGGGTGACGAAGTGGCGCCCGTCGCGCCCGTCCGCGCACTTGTTGACTTCGAGGGCGAGGCAGCGCTCGTCGGCTGCGCTTTTGGCTGGGCAGTCGCGGTCGCCGAGCCCGCAGTACTTCCCGATGATTTAGACGATGACTTGGACGACGATGTTTCGGTTTTGGCGCTGCTTGTCAGAGACGCGGGGATTGAGGACGTCGGCGTTGCCTTTGCGACAGTATTCGACGCAGACGCAGCAGCACCGTCGCTCGCTCCACCCTTCGCAGCCGCAGACGCGCTCCCAGTGCCCTTGGCGGGTTCCTTCACGTCTGCAGGCCGCTCGCTTGCCTGCGACTGCTTCGACGGCGTGGACGTCGGTGCGTCCATGGCGTCCGCGCTTGCGCCCTTTCCGGTTTTCTTCTTCTTCTGCGCGTCGGTGGCGCCGCCTTCGTTCGCCGCAGACACGAGCCAGTCCAGGTACCACGACTGATACCCACTCTCCGCCAGCCCGTACGCCCATACCGCGCGCTGACGGCAACGGGCTCGCCGGAGCCACTCGTAGCCGGCTTGCAGCCGAGGGGCCACGCGAATTGCGAGGACAAACGACTCGTCCGCGCGTCGTATTTGCTCCGCGCGGAAGCGGAGGACGCCAATCGCGAGAACGGTGTGCCCGCCGTGGGGAAACGGCACGTGCCGGACGGCCGATTCGAGTGCTTCCACGAGACCGCCCGTGTCGTTCGCGCGCGCAAGCACGCTGGCAAGCCCCGCGTGCGCGTGCCATGCGTCGTCGGTCAGCTTGTTGTTGTTGGTGCCGTCGAGCGACGCCTGCGAGAGAGCGACTGCCCTCCGATAGCAGCGGTACGCAGCAGTGAGATTGCCGATCGATCGCTGGTAGAGGCCCGCGAGAACGTGTGCGAGGGACGACTTTGGATGCTGCGGGAGGCGAAACAAGCACATGGAGGGCCCGGTTCAACACAGGCGCAAAGACTCCAATCATGATAGAAACAAAGTAATGGGTCGTAGGCGCACACCCGCACAACCATACACCATGCACACGCACACAAAACACAGCCAATATACAGGCGTGCATACACACATACGCAGCCCAGTGCCCTTGTGCAACAGTGCGACACTCACCGCGGCCAGCGCGCCTGCAATCCGCTCCCCAATGCCCTCCAGCCCTTCTGACGACGCCTCAAACGCAGGAATGTTTTCAAATAGCGCGACCTCCTTTTCCGCCGTATCGGAAACCGCTATCCGAAGGGGAATTTTGCTGAGGAAGGGCCCGCGCGCAACGCCGTCGGGCGCGGGTCCGTCGCACGTGGGCACTCGAAGCTTGCGCGGCAGCTTTCGCTTTAAATCCACGGTACCGCCGACACTGAAATTGTGCGAAGAGTTGAGTGGCAGCTTATGGTCAACGCCCATACATCTCGTCCACACGAAGAGCTCCACAAGGTAGCAATAAACATCACACACACACACACGCACACACACACACACACACACACACACACACACACACACACACACACACACACACACACACACACACACACACACACACACGCAAACGCACGTACGCACACACACACACACAGCAGCCCACTTGACGCCGGCCCAATCAGTGACGAAGTTGAACGAATCAATCGAGACCGGCTCCTCCCGACAGTCCGCTGTGCGTGGCCAGTCGCTGATGGCATACGGAGGAAGGCGCACCTCGCCGCCCTTGTAGTCCGTGATTGAGCGCGACGTCGACAAAAGGTGATCCACAGGTTCCTGCGGGGACGGCAATAGGCGGTGTGCGTGCGAGCGTGAGAGTGTGCGGTGCGACGAGCCTCAAGAAGAACATACTTTTGTGTAATGTTACGCAAAGCACACATTGGCGCTCAGGCACATCCAACAAGAAACAACGCGCAGAAGTGCTCTCCAATCACAACCCACCGCCTTCACGATGGTGCCGTTCTTCGTGCGCGTCCAGTGGGATATCGCGTCCACTACCGCGGCGCAGAGACCCGCCACAACGCACGCGACCAAGAGTGAGCGCAAGCATCTGCGACGCACGACATCACACCCGGCGGCGCGTCGGCGCATTTTCCGGCGCCGGGACGCGCGCGGCGTGCGAGAGCGCCTCTCAGGGAGGTACCGCTATTAAAGAGCGCAAGCAAAGCAACTTTTTTTTTCACTCGCGCACTTTCGGGTGAGCTGGCGGTTTCGGGTCTGTAACAACTGACGACGTAACATGGCGCATTTGGTGAGCTACAGTGCATGGTGAGGGTCTGCTATGGCACAAATTTCAACACATACGAAAATGAAAAGCGCGCTTTGCGCCGATTCGCCCGCCATTTTTGAGGGGCGGGCTGCAGCGCGCAGAGCGTATGCCGGGAAGATGTGCGACCACGATGCGAGAAAGGGAGATTGGGGCCGTGACGGCGATATCACGTGATTCCGGGCTAAGACCCTTCTGTGCCCGTTTTTCACAGAGTCCTTTTTTTTTTTGGGTTGGACTGAACACTGCTCCAACAGTGACTGACCGCCGGCAAGTGGGACGGCAGACTGCGTAGACATACATTTGATAGTTGTCCGAAAGACAGGAGTCTGAATACTGCGACGGCCAGCGGCCCACCCTATGCACGTCGCTGTCTCACCGCCTCGAGCAGTCGCCGCACAGTCTCCGTTGCATCGCCCAGATGCACAACGTCGCGGTCGTCACGTAGATACGAAGGCACTTTGATGTCCAGCGCAACGACACGTGCCGGTGATCGCTCGTGGACGGCGCCGATGAGTCCATGGTGGTCCATGCCGACGCCCACGCACAGCAGCACTTCGAGTGCGTCGGGCACTTGATCTTTGACCGACCCGTCCCTGTTGAGATTCGTCGGGACGTAACCGCACGCGTGCATGAGAAGGTCCGTGTTCGTCGTCACGAGCGGGGCGCCTAGAAGCGCGGCAAGATCCCCTAGCGCCGCGTGGCCGACGGGGCAGAGACTTTCGTTCCACGAGAGCATCTGCGACATCGTCTCTAGAAAATCGGACACGAGGGAGTCGTCGCGATCGAGGATGCGTTGCACGAAGCGGTCAACGAGCACGTCCTGTTCGTACATGTATTCCCTATCCTTCGCCTCGCCCGACTTGAAGCCCACGGCGGCCGAGAGCCCCGCGCCATAATACACGAGCACGCGCGACGCGCTCGCCAAAAGGCCCGCAACGAAATCGAGCGCGACGTGTTGCGGCGGGATTGATGGCGGCGTGGTGAGCGGTGCTCTCAAGTGCCCGCGTTTCAGCCGCTTTTCAATTTCGCTCTTCAGCCGCTCCGCCGTCCTGTCTGCCACACCGCGCTTTTCGAACAAAACGTCCACATCCTCACCGCCGCGCAGCCTTCGCCAGTCGCGATCCAATACCCAACCGGGCGCATTCATGCACTTGAACAGGGGATTCTTGATGCCAAAGTGGGCCGCAACGTTGTCGACGCGCACGAAGCGCCTCCGTTGGGCGTCCGTGAGAGCGAGTGGGAGGTCCTTCATGCGATAGACGACCACGACGTACACCAGGTAGTCGTCTATCGAATCACGATCAGTCCGCGGGTGTTGAAGATCTTCGAGTCGACGCACGCGGAGCAAGAGATTCGCCGCAAACTCGACGTCCTCGCGATCGTCAAGAGTGGTCGGCAGGGCGCCCACGGAGTCCACATTGGTCACGGGGGGTGGGAGGTCGCAGTTTGCGTTGCTTCCTCGCAGTTCGTAGTGCTTGGCGTGCGTTTCTGCCGCCGCCAAGGCTTCGGAAGGTGCATGCTGCGCGCAAGGGCAGTTGGACGTCAAATAAAAAAAAGTGAAACGAAGGACGTCAGGGCACGAGAAGTATTTTTATGTAACTGAGAATTCCCAAGTGCTCACCTTAGCGGGCACTAGCGTGCGAAAGGCCATTGCTGTGTGTATTGTCAGCGTCGTAGCGTGTGAATCTGCTCTCTGCTTGTCGTCTGTCCCGGGCCCTCAGTCTGCCCAATACCCACAAGCGTCGACGCAGTGAGAAACGCCGGCGTGCAAAACGTTTCCACCCGATTATGTATGGTGTAAGGTGAGGATTACCTTGCGGATACGATTGTGTATGATGCAAGGTGAGGGCTGCCCGTTCGGGACATCCGGGGTAAAGTCCGGGTGGCGACATATTGGAGAAGACCCCCTCCGATCGCCAAATTTTGTCCGATCGCCCAAATATCGGAGTCCCGGGTGACCGGACTATTGTCAAATGGAATGCCTTCCTGTGCGCGGTGAGCTGGCACCAAGTGTGAGAATAATAATAACAGCCCGCCTTCGTTTTCTCTCTTTCCCAACGAACCGCGACTGCTTCTCTCTCCGTGTATCTGCTGTCCTCTGTCGGGGCTTTTCGTCTCTCGTTCGAACGGCGTGTGGCGCACCATGGTTTCGTAACGCGCCGAGTCGTCGGCCTTTTTTTGCCGTGTCCACTGTCGTCCGCTCCGTCAAGTCGCACAAAGCACGTCATTATAGTTTGAGCGCTGCGCCTCTCTACACACTCGCCGCGTGTGATTTTTTTTGAAGGGGTGACGCAGCGTTAACTGGTGGCAGCGTCTGCACGCGACGTGCATTGGCTCAAGATCGAGCACTTTCGTTGTGGAATCGTGAAACCATAGCGCTCGAGGGTCACACAAATGTCCGCGCGGCGGAAAACGGCGGCCTCATACGCCGCCTACGCGCTCGTGGCCACAATTGCCCTCTTCTCCGGTGTCGCAGGTGGGAGCACATGCTGCTCGTGCTGTGTACGCAAATCCCCTCTGTCTCGTGCACGTCGCCGATTGTAACTGATTGAGTCTCTCGGCAGATTCGGCGTGCGTGTCCCTCTCGTGGGACTCGCCCTTGCCGTCGGAGGGCATGAATAACGCCACCCTTCCGACGATCTCGGTCACCTGCGATGCCGGCTCGACCTCCGTCCTCACACTCCGCACGAACAACAGCGAGGCTATCGTGGGCGACGCGGTGGCAACGGCCACTTTGGACGGCGGCTCTCCCTCTCGCGCCTCGTTTGCCGGAGTGCGCCTCAGGCAGGGCACCAACACGCTGTACGTGACTGTGTCGGACTCGGCCGCCGTGCTCGTCGCGCCCTCCAACACAGTGGTCTATCCCGGTGAGCAGATTTGTTTCAGCTCGCCATCTCACGCACTCTCTCACGATAGCCGTGGTTCTTGCGTCTCACTGACTCTGGTGCTTTGCGCCCTGTCTCGCCCCTTTTTCTTTGCCGGTTCTCCAGCGACGTTTACGGTCGGCGGCCTCCATTTCAAGAACGGCGCCTTCCGGACCCACGCGGGCGAGTACCTCACCATGCTCACTGCGGAGATTGTGTCATCGGACAAGGTGCTCCTCCCGAACACCACGCTTCGGTACCCGCGGCGCTCGACGGCGTGCACGGCGCCCGCCACCGCCGTCAAGGCAGCCATCGATTACGTGCAGAACTACGCCGCGGACGTGTTCCTCGGGCCAGTGTGCTCGGCGGAGTCGAAGCAAGTTCACGTCAGTGAGTGCAATGCGCGCATGCATTTCAACAAAGTGGCAAGGGTGTGCGTGTGTGCTGTGTGTTGTGTCACTCGATACTTGAGTGGTTTTGCGTTTAATTTGTAACTGTTTTTTGTACGTTGCATGAGGTATCGCTGAGAAATTGTGGCCCATCACGCACAGTCGCAAGCGTGTACGGCGTCCCCATGCTCAGCTACTTGTCGGGCATCCTGGAACTCTCCGACAAGGTGGGTTATTGTGTTGTTGCACACGCGCCCCTTTGCTATGTAGCCCTTGTCGCCATTGCATTGTTTGGGCTACGTGTGAAACGGCACACGCAATCCATTCTGAGTGTGTGTGTGCCGGTCCCTCAATCGTACGAAGTCGCATCTGCGGAATTGTGTTGCGTGCGGAAGGGGCGCCTTTCTGAGCCGCTCGCGTTGTATTGCTGCAGAAAGTGTACCCGTACTTCATCCGGGGCATGGACCCGCTCTCCGAAGACCTCGGCTACGCATCGATCGTCAGCCACTTTGGGTGGAAGACCATTGTGAGTGCACACGCCGCCTTCGTTTTGTCCCAGCCTGCTGTTAGTTGCCGCAACAACGCACACACACACACACACACACACACACACACACACACACACACACACAGAGATGAGAGAGAGCATGCGTTGCAGCTATACGTACGATTGCTCACGCGCTTAATGCGCACGCGCAGAGCATCGTGGAGTATGGCATCTTCCCCTTCTCGGACGTGTTTTACGCGCGCGTTGCGTCGTTGGGCATCGAAATCAAGAGCAAGTTTGTCGTGCGCTCGGGCGCGACCGACTTTCGCGACGGTCTCTCCATCCTCAGGGGCTCGGGGTCGCGCGTGTTCGTGTCGAACGTCTACAACGCCGGCGGAAACGGCGACGCGGCGCGTTTTTTGAAGGCGGCGGTCGCTGGGGGGATTGTTGGGCCGGGGTACACATGGTGGGCGCCTCCTCTTTACATGTGCTGTGCGCAAGTGTGCGCCCTCTTTTTTTAAAAAAAAATCGATGGATGTTAACCCGTGCACACCACTTTCAATCATGACGTGTTTTCGCTGCGCGCGTGCCCCTGCCCATCGCTTTCTGTTTCTCTTCGCAGGATCATGGGGTCTGACGCGAGCCTGACGCTCGACCCCCGCTGGCTGAACGTGAGCGAGCTCGTCGCCTTCAACGGGTCGTTTGGCGTCGCCAATTTGCTTCCGAAGGGCGATTTTCCCCTCCGCCGACGGCTCGCGGACCTGTGGAACTCGCGCAACCTGTCCGCCATCGGAGAGCCCGTGCTCGTGGCGCCCCTCCCGGCGTTTGTGTACGAGAACGTCACGGGGCAGGCGGACACGATCACGACGGAGGCGGGGATGGCCGTCGATGCAGTGGGTGTTGCTGGCGCGCAGTGGGGACTGGGTCGTGAAAGTGCGCGCGTGTGACATTATTTGCATCTTGGGTGGGACTTGAAGTGGTTGGAAGCGTGAGTGTGTGTGCGGGGAGGGACTTGAGTCTCCATTGCTGCCATGTTCTAACCCTCACCTGTCTCGGCGCAGTTCCTGACGCTGGTGCGCGGCTTCCACCAGCTCGCGTACGTTCAGAAGGTGTTCGTAACGCCCGCGAAGCTTCTCGCGGCGCTGTTTGCGACCAACTTTGAGGGCATCACGGGGACGGTCAGCTTTGACGCCAACGGCGACCGCCTGGCCATGACGGAGGTCCGCAACTTTCGCTTCTCCGCAGTCAGCCAGGTGCGTGCCAGTGCCTGCGTTGCTCTCCTGAGGCGGCCATGTCGTCTTGCGATATGTTGTGTGCGGCCATGCGACACTCGAGCACAAATCGCGCGCCCCCGTTGTAACGAGCCCGTCACGCGCGCGCGCAGGCCATGACGACTGTGCGCGTTGGGTTTGTCCGCTATGACGCATCCCGCAATGCCACGGTGGACCTTTCCGAGAGCGGCTACGTCAACCGCACCCGAACGGGCTCCATTCTGTGGTCGACCGGCCTGACGACTGTCCCTGCGGCATGTGAGTGCTGTGTGCGCTTGGGCAAGAGAGGGCATGCGCGCGTTTTTTGCGATCGAAAGTCATCTTGCCGGTTGTCGGCGCGTGGTGGATTTGCTTTGAGACTGTTATTGACCTTGCTCGCCGCTTGGGGGCAGTTGCTTGTCCGCGCGGCTGCGTCAACGGCTACTGCAAGGCGCACGACACGTGCGTGTGCAACGCGGGATGGTCGAGCTCCGGAAATGGCCCCGACTGCGTCGTCGGTGGGTGTTCGTTTTATTTGAAGTCGAGAAACAATTTGTGTCCAGCTGCGGCGCCGTCTTCTGTTAGCCGCTATTCTGCACCATAGCGTGCTCTAATTGGACCGTCCGCTGCTTTCGCTGTCGTAACGTGGGGCTTGAAATCTTCTCTCGAGTGGCGCCGTCTTTTGTTAGCCACCCATGCTGCATCACGAACGTTGTGCTGTGGCACGCTTTTTTTAATTGGACCGTCCTGCCAGTCGCTGTCGTAACGAGGGGCTTAAAAACGTCTCTGCAGCCGTCTGCTCGTCGTGTGCCAACGGCGTCTGCACTGCGCCCGAGGTGTGCGAGTGCCGCGTGGGGTGGACGGGCGCGTCGTGCCTCATCGCGACCGACTCGTCAAGCTCCGACAAAGGTGCGTGTGTGCCGTGCGGTGCCAGTGGCTCGGTTGTCGGAAGTCCTGGAGAGTGCTGCACTGCGTAGCATGCCTTTATGTCGCGGGAAGGCGCGGGCGGCAAAATATCCTGCGACGCGTGTCCCCATGTATCGACCCACGTGCGCGCACAGACACATTCAACTTGCCCTCCTCTTCGCTCGGGAGAGAAGTAGGGTCGACGGATAATCTGAATGGAGGCTGATATATGTGCGCATCTCTCTCATCAGGCCGCATAGTGAGCATCGTCGTCGGCACGGTCGGGTCGGTGCTCGTCGCCACGTGCGTCGCCTTTGCCGTCTTCTACCGCGTGAAGCGCGCGGCCCTCCTCCGCGACGCGCAGCAGTGGCAGATTGACGTTGAAGAGCTCGTGTTCGTCAAGCCCATCGGCGTCGGGTCCTTCGGCAAAGTCTACAAGGGCAGGTGCGTGGGCGTGCGCGATGTGCACTGTGCCGTGACTCTCTCGTATGTTCAGCGGCTGCGGTGGTGGAAGGGCGGGCGCGCGCGCGCGCGGTGTCACGTGAATAAGCTTTGCCTGAGGCAAGTCTGTCCGCTGTTGTCGCCGCAGGTGGCGCGGCACAACCGTCGCCATCAAGACGATCCTCACCGAGTCGTACGACATGGACAAGCGCCTCGAAAAGGCCGGCGTCGAAGTCACGCACTCGACGCGGTCCGGTGGATCAAGGTGGGTGCGCGTCAGCACAGACGCCACCGGCACATGCCGACCCAGGAGCGCGGGGCCTCAGTGGTGTCTATACACATTGTTGTCGAGACGACTGGCCTCTTACGGCGTCCCCTTGTTGCGTGCTCGCAGTGCGACTTCCCCGCCCGCAATTCGCTCGCTCTACCAGTCGATATACGTGGTGAGGGACGCGTCTGCGCCCTCGTCGAAGCAGCAGACGAACGACGGCCCGAGGCCTTCGGACACGCGCACCGTGTCGGCGCACGCGTCCAAGAAGAGCAGGATATCAGAGGTCTTGTCTGGCGCGCTCAACATACTGCGGGGGACGAACCGGAGCCGCAGGGCCGGGACGACCGCCGCTGACGAGAGTACTGTGCGCGAATTTTGCGACGAGATTTCGTGTATGATCAATCTCAGACATCCTAACATCGTGTTATTCATGGTGCGTGTGTGTCGTGCGTGTATGCTGCTCTCCCTCAACGCGTTGCCGCCGTATGCTGCGGTCAAAGGCACACTTCTTTCTCTTCACCCGCTGCTGTGTTCGACCCCATGCGGCCTGATATATGGCAGGCATACCTCTTTACTTACAAAATGCGGGCGCATCCACGCAGGGTGCTTGTATGAAGGCGCCGGACTGCGTGCTCGTGACCGAGTTTATGGGCAACGGCTCGCTGATGGACCTCTACGACGACGACGGGATTGCCTTCACGTGGAAGCTCCGCGTGGACTTTGCGCGCGACTGTGCCGCGGGCATGACGTACCTCCACATGCATTCGCCTCCGATATGTGAGTTGTTTGCGCGTGAGTGCGCGTGTTTGGTTGTGTGTGGTCGATCCTAGTAGTATATCTTAGATACGACTAGGAGACGGTCCATGTATGGTGGGTGTTACTCTCACTATGGGACACTACGAGATCACGTGACCGGCACGTGACGCTGTGTGTTGCGATGTTTGGGTTGGGGTTAGGGTTACATAGGGTTGTGTGTCAGGGTGGGGGTTTTGCTGTGCGAGGTTTGCGTCGTCATTCATGGAACCGGGCTTAATTCCATTTAATCGCAGTGCACCTCGACCTCAAGTCGCCCAACTGCCTCATTTCTGATAACCTGACGCTCAAGGTGTGTTTGCGTTAAATGCACAGCTGCTAATGCTCACCAAGTAGTCGCCCGCTGTACGCTTGCCCACTGTCTTGCGCAAACGGCTGCTTTCGGAATCTATAACGGGGCATCGTCGCAGGTGTCGGACTTTGGCCTCTCCACGCTCAAGCGCGCTGAGGAGAAAAACAAAGGGGAGCAGGAAGTGCGCGGGACTCTGCTGTGGCTCGCGCCGGAAATTGCCCGTCGGGAGCGCGGTGCATTCACAGAATACGCCGACGTGTACAGCTTTGGTGAGTTCGACCGTTGCGGATGTATCCCCTCCGTGCGCGCATGTGTGTGTGTGCAGAGTGTGCGTGCGCGCATGAACCTCTGCTGATGTGCCGTTGCTTACGTGCTGCCACAGGCATCATTCTCTGGGAGCTTCTCGCGCGACAGGTGAGCATGCCGCGGGTTGTGCGCTTCTCTACTGTATATGTGGCCGTGCGTTGTGACATGTTCGTGTGTGCGTGCGGTGGTGTTACTGTACATATGTGCGCCGATGGTGTGAGACGAGCGCTGATCCCCCTCGCCTTCATACACAGCTGCCCTACGCCAAGGACAACCTCATCAACCACAAGGGCCTCAGCAGCCTCATCGAGGCCGGCCTCCGCCCCTCGCCCATTCCCGCAGACACGCCAGAGGAGTGGCGGGCGCTCATGATCGGCTGCTGGTCGGCCGCACCGAACGACCGCCCCTCCTTCCCTAACGTGCTGGCGCGCCTGGACAGCATGGCCTTTGCAAAATGGCCCGAGCCGCGCATCCACCGCTATGACCGTGAGATAACAATTCGCACGGGGCTCTCCAGCGACTGAGTGTGCGGGAACACCGTATGCGAAATACACAAGACTGGCACTACCGCCAACCCGCTGTCTGGACTAAGGGAACATGTTGCCACATCCAGCCCACTCACAAACTCACCTTACACACACCTTACGCCTCGTGTCGTCGTTGCTTTAAAATAGGTCGCACACTCACACCCACACCCTCACACTCACACACGCCCCGTGTCGTCGTTTGCTTGAACATAGGCCGCGATGTCACGGGGGTGCGCGCTCCTGTATGGCACCGCTTACCTGTGTGTGCGAAGATCCGCGACCGCCGCGCACCGAGCATCCACGCGGCTCTATTCGTCTTCGTCCTCACGACCACCGCGACCGCCGTTAGAATTCCCTCCGACACGAACGCACTCACAAAGAACTGACGCGCGCACAAATGCGGCGGACGACACAGCGGGGTTATTTCGCTTCGGAGAACGCGCACACGAGCGCAAAGCGCGTCCTCGCAACGGCGTGAGCGGTGACAAGGAACACGTGCCCCTCAGTAAGAGCGCGGAGGCATGGCGGGCAATGGGAAAGTACAGTGTTCCGGAGGATCTTGTGCGGAAGGCCGGTGCGTCAACGGTGCGCGTGGCACTCACCATGGACCCCGGCGAGTTTGATGCGCTTGCCGAGGACCTGTTGGCCGATGGGGGCGTCGTGGGAATAGACATGGAGTGGCGGCCTTTCCAAGAAGACGCGCCCGTTGCGCTCGTGCAGGTGTCCACGATGGACCGCTGCATACTCTTTCGCACTTGCACGCTGAGGTGAGTTCTTGGGTGCGTGCGACATGTGCACGTGCTTGTGCGTGCGTGTGTGTAAAAAACTCACTTTGTGGCGTGCATGCCTCTATGTATTGTGCTGGCTGCGTGCGTGTGTTTATATCATGTGTGCCGCGCCCGAGTGCGTGTACGGCGTGGATGTGCGCATGCTGTGCTTGTATGCTTGTGTGTGTCTCTATGTGCATCTGCCATTTGGAATTTGCTGTTCTCTGGGTCACATATCCCTCTGACCCATACTCGAAAATGGGCGTCGCAGGCGGTCGCAGCAACCATCGCTGCCCTCCGCCTTGCTTTCCCTGCTGGCCAACCCCGCCATCCTCAAAGTGGGCGTCGGTTTGGTCGAAGATCTCCAGCGACTCGCGGCCGATTTCCCCCCGCTGACGTGGCGCGGTGTCGTGGACATCGGCGATGCGGCGGGCGTTGTGCGGCACAAGGCGCTCATGGCGGCGAAGGCGGCGGCGGAAGCGGCGGCTAGGGCAGCGGCAGAGTCGGCGGAGGTGGGAAGCGCGGCGGCGGAGGTGGAGGGAAGGACGGCGGAAGCGACGGAGGTAGAGGGAGGGGCAGCGGCAGAGTCGGCTGAGGTTGAGAGAGGGGCAGCGGCGGACTCGGCTGCGGGTATGCAAGTCCCAGGTGGAACTCCGGAGGGACAGACCCCATCGGTCGACGTGCGGAGCGTGGGAGAGGCGAGCAGCCGCGCTGAGGACGGGAGGGGTGCTGGTGTGGTTGAGAACGACAGGGCGCAACAGCAGTCCGCGGCCACGGTGGACGCGGGGTGGCACGCGGACAATACCGCGGAATCGACTCTGCCGTCGGCGGAGGCTGAGGGAAAATCGGCGAGGGAGCAGGGAAACGAGGAGGTGCGCGCGGACGCCGCGGGAGCCGGTGGCGCCGTGCCCGGAGAGCTGGTGAAGAATTGCCCGCACACACTTCTTTCATATGTGCACACACACACACACACACACACACACACACACACACACACACACACACACACACACACACACACACAGGCCACACACCACGCGCGCGGGCTCACCCACCCACCCACCACGTGCTTACAACGTGGGCCAATTTTTGTGAGCAGCACACGGACGCAACGGGAGCCACCCCGGATGGCGCCGTGGTGGTGAAAAAGAAGCGGAAGAAGCAGCCGAGGCCGCCCAAGGCGCAGCGGATGGGGCTCAAGGGGATCGTGAACGAGTACCTAGGGTTCGACATCGACAAGCCGCGGTTCGTGGTGATGAGCGATTGGGACGCGCGCGCCCTCACCACGACACAGATAGAATACGCCGCGACCGACGCGTGGGTCAGCGTCGCTGCCTATCTGAAGATGGTCGAGCGCGGCCTCCCTTTCGTCGTGCGCGAGTGGATGTCCCCCACTCCGCATCAGAAGAAAATGAGGGCGGTTGGGCGTGCGGTGGGACCGCCCGCAGCGCCGCACGTGAGGCGGACGGAAGCGGTGGCGGCGTTTGGTGATAGGCCGGCGCAGCGTCCGAGTGGAGAGTCACCCACTAAGAGGCCTCAATGAATGTTATCAACGCCGCATCAGTGGTCAGTGGCACAGCCGGTCAGTCGCCCCTCTCAACCTCCTGAACACGAAAAATAGGCGCCTCAAGCGTGGATTGCATTTGTTGCTGTCCCGTCCCGCACAGTCACGGGTTCGACAAATTGAAAAGCACACGCGCAAACGCATAGCAACGCAAAATACGCACGCGGCGGCGAATTCCGCGAACTCCGTGCAAAGGAGCCGCGAACGAAAGTGACAACGCCCACGTCGGAAGCGACCAGCGCGCACGACAGGCCCCCTCGTCAATTGAGGATGAGGTGAAGCGACCAGCACGCACGACAGGTTCACTCGTCAGCCGTCCTTCTTGAGGATGAGGTTTCGCTTCCACTCGGGCAGCGACGCGAGGTACTCCTGGCGCTCCTTCTCCTTCTGCTGGCGCTCGAGCTCGGGGCGCGCGGCCTCGTTCTTCTCCGCCTCCTTCTTCTTCAGGATGTTGCGCTTCCATTCGGGCACGCCGGCGTACTTCTTGTCCTCCTCTTCCTTCGCCTTGTCGACGCCCGCCGCAGCCGCAGCCGCAGCCTTCTCGGCCTCTTTCTTCTGCAAAATCTGCTTCTTCCACGCCGGCAGATTCTCGTCGATGGGCGCCGCCGCTGCATGCGCACGCAAGCCGGTGTTAGATGGGCCGCATCGCTTGAGAGGCACGCACTTTCAAGAGTAGAAGGGGTAGAGACATCACAATACTCACGTTCCGCTGCGGGAGGGGGTGGCGCGGGTGCCGCTGCAGGTGCGGCGGGCGCCGCGGGTCCACCCGGTGGCTTCGCGCCGCCCACGGGACCCCATTTCTTTGCCGGCGCAGGTCCACCGGCCGGCGCAGGGGGACCTGGGGGCGGCGGAGGCCCACCCGCGGCGGGCGCGGGCGGTGCCGGCGGTCCAGGTGGTGCTGCGGGGGCCGCGGGGGCTGCCGGCGCAGGCGGAGGCGGGGCAGGTGCCGAGCCACCACCACCGCCACTGCCGCCGCCTGGAGGGCCAGCCGACGTCTTGCGCAGCTTGATGCCTCCGGCGATCGCAGCGTTAATGTCGAAGCCGCCGCCAGAGGGCGCCGGGGCTGGCTTAGGGGCTGGGGGTGCTGCGGCAGGCCCGCCGTCGCCGCCGGACTTCTTGAGCTTGACATTGGCGAGGCCGGCAAGCATGCCACCACCGCCACCTGCGAGTGGGCACAAGGTTGTGGTCAGCGTCTCGCCCATTTTAAATTATAGAGAACACTGCTAGGTGTGTTGACGACGTGCATCACGAAGCATATCGGGCCCAGCAAACAACGAGCGACGCCAAACGCACCCGACGGAGGCGGAGGCGGAGGCGGTGGTCCGCCACCCATCGGCGGGGGCGGCGGAGGTCCGCCACCCCCCATCATCGGTGGTGGAGGTGGTGGTCCGCCACCACCCATAGGCGGCGGAGGAGGAGGCGGAGGTCCGCCACCCCCCATCATCGGCGGTGGTGGGGGAGGACCGCCGCCGGCAGGGGCGGCGCCCGCGCTCTTCAACTTGACGCCGCCCGCAATCGCCGCGGCGAGACCGCCCATGCCGCCACCTCCCGACGGCGGGGGCGGGGGCGCAGCGGCCGCTGGCGATGGCTCCGGCGGCGGACCGGCCGACTTCTTGAGCTTGGCATTCTGCAGACCCGCCAACAGTCCGCCACCGCCTGCGATAATGAGCAACCAATGCTTGAGATACGAGGCGATGGTGCGCACAGGACACTGGGAAAGTTGCAATCGAACGCCCGCGTACACTGACCTCCGCCCGAAGGCGCGGCTGGCGGCGGGGGTGGAGGCGGCGGGGGGCCGCCACCACCCATCATCGGCGGCGGTGGCGGAGGCCCACCGCCCATAGCGGGTGGAGGTGGTGGTGGCCCACCGCCCATCATCGGTGGCGGCGGAGGCGGCCCACCGCCCATCGCTGGCGGCGGCTTCGGCGCGCCGCCCATAGGAGGGGGAGGAGGAGGTCCGCCGCCCATCGCCGGCGGTGGTGGCGGAGGAGGTCCGCCGCCCATCGCCGGCGGTGGTGGCGGAGGAGGTCCACCGCCCATTGCGGGCGGCGGAGGGGGGGGCCCACCCCCCATCATCGGTGGCGGCGGTGGCGGTCCCCCGCCCATGCTTGCTGGCGGCGGCGGAGGAGGTCCACCGCCCATACCCGACGACGCAGGCGCGCCCGCCGACTTGAGCTTGATCCCACCCGCAATGGCCGCGGCAATGCCGCCCATTCCGCCGCCGCCGCCGCCACCACCCCCTCCACCTGACGGGGCAGACGGGGCCGCAGCAACAATGGGAGACGGCTCGGGCGGCGGCGCCGATTTCTTGAGCTTTGCGTTTTGCAGACCGGCCAACAGACCTCCACCTGCGCGCGGAATAAGCAGACACATGAGAGGCGTCCTATGAACAAGACAGAGGGCGAAAAATGTACACTGTGACAATAGCAAACCACAAAATCGCATCGCACTCACCGCCGCTCGCGGGCGGTGCGGCGGGCGGTGGCGGCGGTGGCGGCGGGGGTCCTCCTCCACCTCCCCCCATTGGAGGGGGAGGCGGCGGGCCGCCGGCCGCTGCCATGGGCGGTGGCGGCGGTGGGCCACCGAACGACGGCGCAGGCGGCGGCGGCGGACCTGCGGCGGCCATGGGAGCGGGCGGCGGTGGTGGCGGCATGAATGGCTGCGCGGCGGGCGGCGGCGGCGGCGGGGCGACCGTGGCCTTAGCCGGCGCAGCAACGGGCGCAGGGGGTGGGCCAGGGGCCTTGGGCGGCGCCGGCGCTGCGACTGGCGCGGGCGGGGGTGGGGCGGGCGCGGCCATCGGAGCAGGGGGCGGCCCAGGCGCCTTTGGGGGGGCGGGCGCGGCGACCGGCGCTGGAGGGGGACCCGGGGCCTTCGGCGCCGCCGGCACCGCCAACGGCGCGGGGGGCGGGGCGGGCGCAGCTGCCGGTGGGGCAGGGGGAGGGTGCGCGGAACCGACGTTGGGCGCCGCAGACTGGCGACGCTGTGGCGCGGCGCCCGTTGAGAGGGAGAGGTGCGAGACGTCTGGGAGCGGGTCTGTTATGGACGGCTTTCGCATGAGGTTCGCAAACGTGTAGCCGGCCGTGCGATACTCGGGCGTGAGTAGGTCCATCGCGGCGCCCTTCCACTCCTTGGCCGGCGCGGTCGAAATTGCTGGCGAAACGCAGGCGGCGTCAGCGATAGACGCGTGAAAAGACGATACCAAAGGTCCGCCGGGTGCGAAACGAGGAAAATGGAGAGGGGAAGTGCGTGAGACAGTGACGCAGGCGCGCGCAGTCCCACTCACTTGCGGCGTACTTGGACTTGAGAAACATCGGGTTGCCCCAAAAGTCCTCGCGCATCTGCACGCCCTCCTGTGTCACGGCATTGCTGGGCTGCGTCGACTTCTGTTGCTGGCCGGCGATGCTCCGCGCGGCGGCCTCGTCGTCTGCGTGGAGGCGTTGGCCAAAGGGGAATGAGATCGACGAGAGCGGAAACAACGGGTAGTAGAAGTCGCGCGCAGACACTCACAATTTCGCTTCTCCGCAGCACTCTTGAGGTAGATTTTCATGACGCGCTGGTGCGTGTCGCGCGTGACTTGCTGAATGTTCTCCGTGGGCGCCAGGTAGCGCGGGGCTGTGCATGGGAGGCGCACCATTCAGTGTGAGTGGGTTGGCAACATGAACCGCAGTGCATTATCGCTCCGCCACACACACACATGCCCGCACGCACGTGCGACATGCAAGCAGACAGGGCGACTCACGCGTGTGTCGGTGGACTGCGTACAGCACGTAATTAGCGGGATCCTGGTCGCCGCCCAGTTTTGGTATCACATTCGCAATGACCTCGCTTGCAGTCGTCTGCGGCGTAAAGCGCACGCTTCGAAAAGACTCGTCGTTCATGAACAGTCGCAAGACGTCCGTCGACGTGTGCTCGAGATCTGTGAAACACCGGCGGGGAAATCAACACAACGACGCCAGACAAACACACGAATCCAACGACAGCACGGGCGTGCTGTGGCAGACGCGCACCTGAGAACGAGTGGCATCGTCGCGAGATTTGTTCAAACGCAGTCGCGTCAGACTTCTTCTTCTTTGGCGCTGCATGCGCAGAGTCGTCTATCGACGACGTCAACGCGCGATCGCGAGACATTTTCGTCGACGAGGGACCCCAGTCGCGCTAGCGGCTCCTCTTCAACGTGCTGCCGCTTATCAGTCGCGCGGCGGCCCGCGCAGAGCGAAAGACGCCGCCGTATGCACCATGTGTTCCGGGTACGCCGACGACGCCTATACAGCCTGTCTGCAGCGACTGGTCACCCGAGCCACTGAATGAGCGACGGAGAAGTGCGAGACGGCAGCGAACGGCAAGGAATTCGACGCGGAGGGCTGTGCTCCGTCACGTTTCAGACGACAACACCCAGCGGGGAATAATTGAGGCGTGAAAAAAAGCCCATACACAAACGGGAAACCGAGGTGTCGTGCAGAAGAGACGATCGCCTCGTGCGCATAGGCTTTCTGCGTGCGTGCGTGCGTGTGTGCGTGCGTGCGTGCGTGCGTCGTGCGTCCGATCTGAGACGGCGACGAAGTAGCCCTGTTTGGGTGCGGCTGCGGATCGCCCAAGTAAACAGTGAAAATGTTGCCGAGATTTCGGTAGCTTTTGATGACGACCTAATGGCGTCATAAGGACAACGGAACATGTAACTCAGTACGGTTTGCTGGCGGTTCGCAGAAGACGAGTGCGTCCACGCAGCTTCTTCAGAGCGCTTGGGACACGAGCGAGAAGGCCGCCATGAATGGGCCGCCAAGCACGGGATCGGGTTCCCTCGGCTCCTTCACGGGGGAGGCCGCACACGCAACGGCCACAGCGACCGTCCCCGCGGCGATCGCGTCGCACGCGGCTCCGTTGAGCGCGCCTGTCAACAATGCCGGCACACAGACGGCGGAGGCAGTAGCACAGGGCGCGATGGAGGCGATCCTGAGGGACCATTCGTACGCGCGACCGGCGTCTGCGCGCGCAACGATGACCATTGTAACAGCCGCGACTGAGAAGCGAAGACCGTCGGCACCGCCGGCGACGCAAGTGCCCGCCGTGTCGTTTGCGCAAGGCGATGTCCGCGCGGACCGTAGACCGGCAGGGGTATGTGTGTGCATTGTGTTAACTGAATCAGTCTTGAAGAGTGTGTCGACATACATAGGCAGTGCAAAGGGGCCTTGCTCCGCACGCCACGTTGATCGCGCTGCCTGCGCAGGTGGGCGCGGAGGAGGCTGTCGCGCGCGCCATGTGGACTGCGCCCCTTCGGTATGCGCTGCTGTCGAGTGCGCAGTGCCAACCGCCTCTCGACGACGACGACGCGACGGTGCAGGCTGTGCGGTGCGTTTGGGCCTGTTACCTCCCCCTCTCTCCCTCTCTGTCCCGTGGCACAATCTGAGGCTATGTCCTTTGAGTTGTTTGAGGCGTTATGTGTTCGATGGGACCATTCGATTAGACCTTCCGCTCGCCGTGTAGTACGCTTGTTCTTCCGGGATGCATCTTATTGGCCCCCCTCTGGCGTCAGTGGGTCGCGCATGTGAACTGTGACTGAATCACGCCCTCCTTCGCGCTCCTCCCATGCATCTTTTGACCCTGCAGTGCGCAATGGACCGAGCGGCAGACTGCGGCTGTGGATAAGATGTGCGGCTGGGTCGACGAGTGCCGCCTTGTCCGCCTCTGCTCTCTCGCGCCGCCGCCCGCCCTTCCCAGCGAGCCCGCACAGGCACTTTCCGTCGCGCGCGAGAGGGAGGCGCTGTTGGCTGTGGAACTCCACACGGAGGTGTGTCCAATGGTTTGGTCCGATGCGTCACATCACAACTCTATACTTGCGCATTCCTTCTGTGTCTCGCAATCAGTCGTGTGTCGGTGTGTGTCTCTCGTTTACGGATCAATGTGCTGATACTGTAATGTCACAGCGCGTCGCGGACCGCATGCGCCGGCTGTTTGGGGAGGCGTCGTGGCAGCCCGACTTCGTTGCGGCGGCTGTGGGCGGCGTCCTCGATGTGCTTGACCGCGACGGCATCGAGATATTCATTGACGCCCTTCGCCTCCTGTATGCAAAGGTGGCGATTGGATTGGCATGGTGTTGGTTAAAATTTGCGCACAACAGTGTGTGTGTGGTGTGGTGTGGTGTGTGTGTGTGTGTGTGTGTGTGTGTGTGTGTGTGTGTGTGTGTGTGTGTGTGTGTGTGTGTGTGTGTGTGTGTGTGTGTGTGTGTGTGTGTGTGTGTGTGTGTGTGTGTGTGGCTTTCCCTGGTTCGGCCATTAGCCTCTAATTGGGATCTGCGGCTGCATTTGTGTGTGCGAGTCACTGCAGTTATTCCAGCGCCTCTCCCGTAACCTTCCCTGCGACACATGGCGATTCCCGCACACAGGTGCCGCAGCTGTGCACGTCAAGCGGGTTGTTGGACTTTGCTGCCTCGCTGCGTTTCGGGAGGTCGGGTGCCGCTGGCGTTGGGGCGCAGCTTCGCAGTCTGGTGCAGAGCCCACTGCCGTCTGTCGAGATGGCCTACCGACGGCCGCAGGTGTGTGGTTGTGTCCCATGGGTGGAAGTGGATGAGCACTCGTATTTTAGGCTGTTTTGTCGCGTGGATTCTACTTGTTAAATTGGATTTCACTCTGTCTCTCGGGCTGTGTAGTGGAGTCGATGGACTCGCGTCGTTGACTTGAGCATCTCTCTGTGTGCGCAGGTTGCCATCACGCCCCTTCCGTTACCGAACAACCAAAAGCCCGTCCTCGTCCTCGCGCCCGGCGGCCTCGGGTGGTCTTCGGCGCGGATGCAAAAGTGCGTGCTAGTGTGTGCGTGTGCTTCTTGTGCACGTGTGTGCGTGTGTGTGCGTACACATGAGTGTGTGTGCGCGTGTTGCTCTTTGTCGCCCCTGTCTCAGGTTCACTTTTCATGAAAAGCGAGCCAGACTGACCTGCCCTTTCTCCGCAGGTGGCGCGACACGCTGTCCATTCTCGGCAAAGTGGCGACTTGCACACTTAAGCAGGTGCGCTCACGGGAGTTCCCTGCGGTCCGTTTGTTTGGGTGTATTGCTAATCGCCGATTGCATGTGACAGAGGGACGAGGCAGCGGCGAGCGGCGACGCTGGCGACGTTGCCGCCGAGGAAGAGGTCCTCGCGCACTCGCAGGACAGGCGCCGCTCGTCTGCGAAGCGAAGACTGGATTCAGACCGGGGGGTTGCAAAGAAATTGAAGGGGCCCGAGGGAGATCCGAAGCCGGTGGAAGGTGCGGGGTAATTTATTGTTTTTGTTTTGTTTGAAACAGACATCCATTTGTGCGTGTATCATATGTGTCGTAAGCGCCCTGTTCGCTTGCGTATATAGGCTTGTGTGTTCGTGTAAACTCACGCGTTAGTGCAATCGCAGCGGAGGGTGGCCCGTCGGGCGCGCGGTTGCCCCTGGGACGCGACGGAAAGCCGTCGACGAGTGCGCCGCTCGTGATTGCTGAGGAGCTATTCACGTGTCTCGCCACGCGAGTGGCAGAGGTGCGTTGGCCGTCCACGTGCACCGCACAGCCCTGCTCTCGTCGATGCTTTCTTGCCGTCTCACGTGACGTCGCTTTCCCGCTCGCATTTCAGCTGCGCGGCCGGCACCCATTGCGACCCATTGTGCTCATCGGGCGAGGCGTCGGCGCGCGACTCGCGTGCGAGGTGCGTTTCTGTTTGTGTTTTACTCGTCCCTCGGTGCGGTGGAGTCACTGGTCGCGCACTCACAAACCGGAATGTCTGTCTGCGTGTGTGTATGGTGCGTGTGCTTCGTGGTCTGAACGGGCGATCGGCCGCAGGTGGCCTCGCGTGTGTCTTATGTGTCGGCGGTTGTGTGCATCGACTTTCCCTTTGTGCACTCTGAGAGCGCCGTCTCCTCGAACGCGCTTCTCACGGTGAGTAACAAGCACACTTCTATCGTGATTGCGACTGTCACGCGCTGTTGCGACTGTCCCCATGCTGTGTATCGCCATGTGCCTGACTAACTTGCCCTTGTTGTCAGATGAGTGCGCCGGTGTTCTTCGTCGTCGGCTCGCTCTGTACGACATGCCCTGTCCCATTGCTGGAGAAGGTCGGTGTCTGGACTCACCAAGCCGCGCACAGTGTTCTCGTGCCTCAACCCTCCTCCGCATTCCATTCCTTCCCTTGCTTGCAGGTCCGCCGCCAAATGCGAGCCCCGAGTTTCCTTCTTGTCGTGGAGGGCGCGCGCGCGAACCTCCGCATGCCCATCGTCGAGCAGCTCCGCCTTCGCACGACCCAGGAGCACACGGACGCGCGTGTCCTACAGGCGGTCGCCGCGTTCCTCTCCCGCACGTTTGCGTCGCTTGTCGAGCGGTACCAGGCCGCCCTGCGAGACAATGCCGGCGTGCCGCAGGTTGCCGAGACAAAGAAGCGGCAAAAACGACGCGCGAAGGACAAGGGAAAGGACGACGGCGCATCGGGACCGAAGAAGCGGCGCAAGAAGCAGGCGGGCGCGGATGCGAGCGGCGTCCCAGCGGCGCTGGCGCCAGGCGTCGCGGCCGGTGGTCCCCTCGCGGCTGTTGGGTCGCCAAATGTGGCGCTTGTGAAGGGGCGAAGGCCAAAACAGGCGCGTGTGCTGCCGGTGACTGCGCCTGGTGCGCAGCCCACCGACGGCTGAGTAAAAGGTCATTTTGTAAGTGCTGTGACTATACTGTTCGACAGTTCAGTGCTGTCGTGATCAGGCGTTATTAGCGCAAGCCTCAGCCGTCGCCGGCCGCCGGGCCGGGACGACTACTGGCGTGCCCTGTCCGTGTTTGCCTCGTGTGCAAGTGGGTGTACTGCGCGGGTCTCATTGCTCAGAGGAGAAGAGAGACGCTTTACTTCTTCTTCCCCTTGCCCCGAATCGCCTGCCGCCGGTGCTTCTCGCGTATCCGCCGGCTCTGCGCGTCCTTCCGCCGCCGCATCTTCAATATCTGCTCGCGCGACTTGAGCTCCGACCGCGGCCCCTTCTTTGCCTTGCCAGGCGACTGTGCATTCGCGTGCGCGCCGCCCTTCTTGGGCCCCGTCCCGTCCCCCTTGGCGGAGCGACCGCCCGGCGACCCCTTGCCCTTCGGTGCCTTGTGGCCCTTGCGTCCCTTCCCTTCGCCCTCCGCACCGCCGCCGTCGTCGTTCTCGAATGACACCACGCCTGCCGCGGGCGCCACGCCGCTCGGGAGGCCGGCGACCCTGTTCTTCTCCTTCCACTCCTTGTACTTGTTCGTCTTGTACGTCGCCGGAATGTACGCGCCGCTCTCCGTGCGGATCTTCTTCTTCGCGGGCCCCTGGTCGTAGTCCGATTCGCGTATGTACTTCTTTTTTTTCCGATCCCACTTGAGCTGGTTGCGGCCGCGCTTGATCGTCTCGCCGTCGTCGCCAGCCATGTCTAGCACAGCGGTGTCCGCGGCCGTCCGGAACGACTCAAAGCCACCCCCCGAGCCGCGCTCGCGCACTGACAGCGCCTTCTCGGCATTGTGGTCGGCGGGCTTGTAGCGGATAAAGTGCTCCTCGTCGCGAATGCCGCGCGTGCCGGGCGCGTCGTCGTCGTCGCCGGCGGCGGAGGGTGCTGGCGCCGTGCGTGCGCGCTTTGCCTTTGAGTTGGCCGCCTCAAACCTGTTCGATAGTGCGTCAGCAACAGGAACACTTATCGCAATGGAAACACCAAAGTTGCTCAAGACACGCAGAGTCGAAAAACAGAGCAAGAACACCCACGCATTGTCAATCTCGTCCTCGGTTGCCGCGACTGCGCGCTTTCTCTTCTTCCCACTGCCTTCCGCAGCACCGTCCATGTCCATCGCCACCGCGCCGTCTTCGTCGCTCCCAGACGCATACGCCTCGGCTGCCGCCCGTCGCTCCGCCTCTTCCCGCGCCCGCAAGTCCTCCTGTCGCCGCGCAATGCTCCGCGCATCACTCGCGCGCTTTCCACGCATGACCACCGCAGCCGCATCCTTGTTCGACCTGTCAATCTCGAATATCGTCTGCGAGGGACGATAGTTTCGCACGCCGCTGAGAACGTCGAGGTGCCGCTGGTCGGCGCCCGCGCGTCCCGCAAACACCGGGTGCGCCACCATCCGTCCCTCGGCAAGAATTTCCTTGGCGCGCTTGACGCTCTCTGCCGACGGCAGCGGGCGCGACTTGAGATACATCTTGTGGGCATTCTCGACCACGCGAGAGAGGGCGACAAGGTCCGACGACGTCTCCACCGTCTGGCGCACAAACTCGAGGTCGTCCTCCATGACGCCCGTCGGAAACAGTCCCATCACGCAGTCGTCCGTCTGGTCGCCGCCGGTGCCCGCGAGCACGAGCGGCTTGGCGAGGAAGAGGTGCAAATCGAGCGCAAAGGGGAGCTCGTCCGGCGTGAGGAGGCTGTACGCCGTGCCGCTGCGACCGGCGCGCGCGGCGCGTCCCACGCGGTGCACAAACAGCTTGGGCTTTGGCGGGAAGTCATAGTTGACAACGTTGTCCAGCAGCGGAATGTCAATGCCGCGCGCCGCGACGTCCGTCACGACGAGCACCTTGGTGCGCCCCGTGCGGAACTTGGCGAGGTTAATCTTGCGCGCCGTCTGGTCCAGGTTGCCGTACACGTACGAAGCGTCGATTCCTGCGTGCGAGAGGAGGTCGCACAGGAATTCGACGTGGTGGCGCGTCGACGCAAACACGATCGTGGACCCGCCCCCAGCATCGATCCCGCTCTTCGATCGCGGGTCCGCCTTTCCGTCCGCAGTGCCCTCGCCGCCCTCGCCGTCCTTTGACGCGTCCGCGCTGTCGTCCTTCTTCTTGTCGCCCTTCTTTCCGCGCTTCTTTCCCCGTTTTGCGGCCTCCTTCTCCTCCTCCGCCTTCATCCGCCGCTCCTCCGGTGTCATGGGCTTAACACCAATCACGCGAGTCACGAGGTGCACGAGGGCGGCCGGCTTCTCGTCCTTCCGCACGCTGAGGTACGCCAGCTTCAGGTTCTCGCTGATCTTCGTGTCGACGTCGAGGCGGACGAGCGCGGGATCGTGCAGGCCCACGCGCGCAAAATCGACAAGGAGGCGCGGCAGCGTAGCGCTGAACAGGCACGTCTGTCGCTCCTCGGGCAGCCGCGCGAGAATCTCCCGCAGTTGCTCCTCAAGCCCCAACTCAAACAGGCGATCGGCCTCGTCAAACACGACGTACGACACGTTCGGGAACTTCAGGTCCATCTCCACGGCCACGTGCAGAAAGCGGCCCGGCGTCGCGACCACAATGTCCGGACCCTCGTGCATCGCGGCAAACTGCGCGTCCATGCCGTCGCCACCGACGATCAGGGCGCAGCGGAGGTCGGTGAATTTGGCAAGCTCCTTGGCGAACTTGAGCGTCTGCATGGCGAGCTCGCGCGTGGGCGACATGACGAGGGCACGCACGCCCGCGCCCGGTTGCCTCGCCTTGAGCCTGCGGGTAGCAGTACATATTAGAAAGTCACAAGAAGGGGGAGGTGGGTGAGTGAATACCAGGGTGTGTAGCAATACTCGCGCAAGCAACGCCCGCGCGTGTGCGACTGCATCTGAGTCCGAGTGGCATCCATTTGCACCCACTTTTCCAGCATGGGCAGAAGGAACGCGGCCGTCTTCCCAGAGCCCGTGCGGGC
Organism: Pigoraptor vietnamica; assembly: GCA_943704525.1. NCBI lineage: Eukaryota > Filasterea > Ministeriida > Capsasporidae > Pigoraptor > Pigoraptor vietnamica. The sequence goes on from CALSCQ010000577.1 coordinate 29,176, forward strand.
CATTGCGACAATGTCCTTGCCGTCCATAAGCAGCGGAATCGCCTGCGACAGACAGACACAGAGCACTCAGCCCCAGCACTCGGCTCCTGTACCAGCCACAGAAGAGCGGCCAGATGCCACGCTAGCACACCAACCGCCGCCATGCTACCGGCTGCATAATAACAGAGGTTATAGTCGCGATCAAACCCACGAACGTTGGCACACGCGCACGTGCACGCACCTTTCGCTGGATGGGCGTGGGCACTTTGTAGCCCTTCTTTATCACGGCCTTGTAAATCGGATAGCTCAGCCCTGCGACAGCAAAGCACAGCCTTTAAGGAACCGCAGCAAGGACGTGCGTTCGGTACATCAACGCACCCATCGACTGGAAGCCGCCGCTCTTGCCCTTCGCGCGCTTCGCCCGATTGACAATTACGGCATCGTCCACCCCATCCTCGTCGTCCGAACCACGCGCAGGTGCACGCGAAGCCCGCACCGGTGCTGTGGCCCTTTTCCCGCGCGGGGGTTCTCGGGGTGCACTGTCCGTGTCCGCTGACGCGTCGGCCGCATCGCTGTCGCTCTCAGCTCCAGAGCCGTCGTCGCTCTCAGACGACACATCCAGCCCCGCGCTAAAGCTGCCCGTCCCGAACCCGTCCGGTGCCGCATTCATATCGAATGCCTCGTCATCCCCGCTGTCATCTGCTACACGCGCCGGTTATTCAGCTGATCAATTCACAAATTGACACACAAACTCGCACCGTTGTCGTCCCGAGTGCGCCGTGGACCCCTGCTGTCCCTGTCCCCGCGGCCACCGCGAGCACTGCCCCGGCCTCGGCCACGTGCCCCGCCGCCGCGCGGCCTTCCAAGAGCCATTGTGAAAGCGCACTGATTCGAGTTGTTGAGACGATTCACATTTGCTTTGCCTTGTTGCAATTGCGCAGCACGTGCTGTTGCCGAAGTGGAGTCGACATTCCAAATTATGCCGAGATCTCGGAATGTTGCGAAGGATGGTTATCACGTGATGCCACGTGACAGAACAAATTTTCTGGCAGACTGTGCCTTCGAAATAAATTTCGCTGACTATGAATTAACTATGAATTTTCAATGGCGTAATAAATGCGCCTTTGTGATGACGACGAGGGACTTGCACTCAGCTGTTCCCAGCGCGATGACACACACACGCACACACGCACACACACACACCCTGCAACCCACACGTCACGGCACACACACTTTGCTTCCAAGAAGACAGGATCCTCCTCTGCCACGCTGGCTTCATTGGCGCATCTCGTGCGACGTACCATTGCTTGGGATTTGACTCTGTGGAATTTTCGGACTTTTGCGGAGGTGGGTGCGACGCGTTACAATTTTTGAATGTCCATCTGGCGCTTAGATCCCCTTGCACCAAGCTCACTTTTCTGTGCGCTTTATTCTGCAGCACACCTGCGAATCTGTGCATTTTCTCGCGTGCCTAGGGGTTGCACTTGGAACAGAAAATGGCGAGGCCCCCCCGCGAAGAGTAAGTAACGCACGTTGCTTCCGGAATTGCTTGGGCTGTCTTTGCACTTCCCTCTTCTTTGCGTGCGTTGATTCGCTGTCGTTGACGGTTATTTGCGCCGGCGCAGCGACTTGGCGACGGCCATTCTGAACAAGAAGTCGGCGCCGTACCGCCTCATTGTCGATGAGGCCGTCAACGACGATAACTCTGTCGTCTCGCTCTCCCAGGCGAAGATGGACGAGCTCCAGCTCTTCCGCGGCGACACTGTCCTCCTGAAGGGCAAGAAGCGGAGGGACACGGTCTGCATTGTGCTTGCGGACGAGAGCTGCTCGGACGACCGCATCCGCATGAACAAGGGTATGTTTGTCGCTCGCATTCAACGCGCACGCGATGTCATCATGGCCACGTATTCGGAGACTGGTGTTTGGGGGACTGACTTGTGTTGTGTTGTTGCGGCGCAGTCGTGCGCACCAACCTCCGCGTGCGCCTCGGCGACGTCGTGAGCGTCCACGCATGCCCCGACGTTCCGTATGGCAAGCGCATCCACGTTCTTCCCATCGACGACACGATCGAGGGCCTTACGGGCAACCTCTTTGACGTGTATCTCAAGCCGTACTTTATCGAGGCCTACCGCCCCCTCCGCAAGGGTGGGTTATGTTGTGGTTTGTTGCGTCGGCGGTGATTGTTGTCGTGGGTGAACTGTAACGGGTGAACGCACGCGTGTCTTTATGTTGACGTGTCTGCTGGCTTTGTTGCAGGCGACCTCTTCCTTGTGCGCGGTGGCATGCGCGCCGTCGAGTTCAAGGTGGTGGAGACGGACCCCTCGCCGTACTGCATTGTCGCGCCCGACACGGTCATCCACTGCGAGGGTGACCCGATCAAGCGCGAGGACGAGGAGGACAAGCTGAACGAGATTGGCTACGACGACATTGGCGGCGTGCGGAAGCAGCTCGCGCAGATCAAGGAGATGGTGGAGCTTCCCCTCCGCCACCCGCAGCTGTTCAAGAGCATCGGTGTCAAGCCCCCGCGCGGTGCGTGGGCTGTCTGTGACCGTGGTGCACTCGTGCGCGTCTCCCCTTGTACAAGTGTTTGAAGTGTAATCGCAAGGAGTTGCATACGGGACTTTGTGACTGGTCGATGTGCTCACACACGCACCCGTCCCGCGCAGGCATTCTCCTCTTTGGCCCTCCCGGCACCGGCAAGACGCTGATTGCGCGCGCCGTCGCCAACGAGACGGGCGCGTTCTTCTTCCTCATCAACGGACCCGAGATCATGTCGAAGCTTGCGGGCGAGTCTGAGAACAACCTGCGCAAGGCCTTTGAGGAGGCGGAGAAGCACTCGCCGGCCATCATATTCATTGACGAGGTCGACTCGATTGCCCCGAAGCGCGAGAAGGTGGGGCGGGTTTTAAAAAGCCGGTTTCTCACATTTCGTTCCGTCGCTTGTCACGTGTGCTCACCCTGTGTTTCCCCCCCCCTTTACCCCCCTGTCTCCTGCAGACGCACGGCGAGGTCGAGCGCCGCATTGTGTCGCAGCTCCTGACGCTGATGGACGGGCTCAAGCAGCGCAGCAACGTGGTCGTCATGGCGGCGACCAACCGCCCGAACTCGATTGACCCTGCCCTCCGCCGCTTCGGCCGCTTTGACCGCGAGGTGGACATTGGCATTCCGGACGCCGTCGGCCGCCTCGAAATTCTGCGCATCCACACGAAGAACATGAAGCTCGCGCCGGACGTCGACCTCGAGAAGGTGGGAGGTCGTAGTGTGTGCGCTGCTACTATACTGCCCTCCGCCAGTGCATTGGCTGTCTTGCTTACTTATTTTTTGTCCAGATTGCGAACGAGACGCACGGCTATGTTGGCTCGGATGTTGCGGCGCTCTGCTCGGAGGCGGCGCTCCAGCAGATTCGCGAGAAGATGGACCTCATCGACCTGGAGGAGGACACGATCGACGCCGAGGTGCTCGACTCGCTCGCCGTCACGATGGACAACTTCCGGGTGGGTATTGTACGCACTGTGCCCCCTTGATCCTCTGTCTCTGTCTCTGGGGATCGCAAATTGCCTTCTGGTATTTCCTGTCTCCCATTCTGACCCGATTTCGTTTGGTTGTGTCGAGCAGCACGCTCTGCAGCAGTCGAACCCGTCTGCGCTGCGCGAGGCCGTCGTGGAGGTGCCGACGGTCACGTGGGAGGACATTGGTGGCCTCGAGCACGTCAAGCGCGAGCTCCAGGAGCTGGTGCAGTACCCCGTGGAGCACCCGGACAAGTTCCTCAAGTTCGGAATGACGCCGTCGAAGGGTGTGCTCTTCTACGGCCCGCCCGGCTGCGGCAAGACCCTCCTCGCCAAGGCCATCGCCAACGAGTGCCAGGCCAACTTCATCTCGATCAAGGGCCCCGAGCTCCTCACCATGTGGTTCGGCGAGTCGGAGGCCAACGTCCGCGACGTTTTCGACAAGGCGCGCGCGGCCGCCCCCTGCGTCCTCTTCTTTGACGAGCTCGACTCTATCGCCAAGGCCCGCGGCGGCGGCGGCGGCGATGCGGGCGGCGCGGCGGACCGCGTGATCAACCAGATTCTGACGGAGATGGACGGCATGAACGCCAAGAAGAACGTGTTTATCATTGGCGCGACGAACCGCCCCGACATTATCGACCCGGCCATTCTGCGCCCCGGCCGTCTGGACCAGCTCATCTACATTCCGCTCCCCGACGAGAAGTCGCGCGCGGCGATCCTCAAGTCTGCGCTGCGGAAGTCGCCCGTTGCCAACGACGTCGACCTCGACTACCTCGCCAAGGTCACGAACGGCTTCAGCGGTGCCGACCTCACCGAGATTTGCCAGCGGGTGGGTTGAGGTTGTGTGGTTATGGATGGTTTCGCATGAGACGTGTGCGTCGTTTTGTTCGCGTTTGTAGCACTTTATCTGACGCCATGTTCCCTTCTCCACCACAGGCCGTCAAGCTCGCCATCCGCGAGGCCATTGAGAAGGACATTCAGCGCCAGCGGCAGATGGCGGCGGAGGGCAACTCGTCGATGGACACGGACGACTTCGACCCCGTCCCCGAGATTCGCCGCGACCACTTTGAGGAGTCGATGAAGTTTGCGCGCCGCTCGGTGTCGGACAACGACATTCGCAAGTACGAGATGTTCTCGCAGACGCTGCAGCAGAGCCGCGGCTTTGGTTCGAGCTTCCGCTTCCCCGAGGGCGAGGGGGCCGGTGCGGGCCACGGCGGCGCGAACCCCAGCCAGGGCGCCGGTGACGACGACCTCTACAGCTGAGCGGCCACTGCGCCGAGCAAACGAAGCTTGTCGCTGCTGCTGCTGCGTGCGCAATTGCCGTCCGCGTGCGCGCCGTTCTTGGCTGCGTATGATTCACGCGTAATACAAGAAGCAAAAAAAAGAAGAAGTAGAAGAAGAAAAAACCAATGTGACCCACAGAGCTATGAACAACACGTGATGATTTGGCGCTTGAGTGCAAGCGCCGTTTGAATTGGCAGCAAGTCACCCCTTGGCAATATCAACACTCAACAGCCGCGTCCCCAAATCTTCCTTCCTTTCCCTTGGAAAACTCGGCACTGAGAGCCGCGTGCGCGTGTGCACGCCACGTTCGCGACTATGTCCAGGTGAGTCGCGACCAGTAATTGTTTGGAGGATGTCTCCTCTTCGCGTGTCGCTGCGGTCTTCTCCCGTCCAGTCGCCTCGTTTTCTCGTTGTTTCGGGTCTAGGCCCTTCAGCAGCGACGTGCCATTGCTGTGTTGTCATGACGCCCGCTGCCTGTCTCCGCAGCCCAAGGAAATCGAAGGACCCTGTCGTAGGTGTGTGGCGGTCATGTGTACGCAGTGTGGTGTTTGTGTGTGCCTTGCTAAACTGCCCTTTTTTTTCACGACAGTCCCCCAAAGTCCCATCGACGTTGCGCGCAAGCGACTGGCCTCGGAGCTTGATAATGCGGCACAGACAATAGAGCGCGAGTGAGTTGCGGGAACTGTGTGTGTGTGTGTGTGTGTGTGTGTGTGTGTGTGTGTGTGTGTGTGTGTGTGTGTGTGTGTGTGTGTGTGTGTGTGTGTGTGTGTGTGTGTGTGTGTGTGTGTGTGTGTGTGT
>CALSCQ010000579.1:0-42500 GCA_943704525.1 Pigoraptor vietnamica
ACCCGCCCCTTTTCCACCCGCCCCGTTCTCGCCCTCCTCCCGGCAGTACTCAGACGCACACAGACGCGCATTTTTACAGCCTTTCGCATCTCCTATCTGACCTTCGACTTTGCCGCAGGGCCTGCTGTTCTCGGTTGCGATTGCGGCCGTGAGCCTGTACTCCGCCGTGCTGCTCACGTGGAACATTCGCAACACGTGCGATGAGATCCGCGCCAGCCCGCCCTACCGCTCTGCGTGCGACTACTTCTACACGGAGAATGGGTACAAGGTCAACTTCCCTCACGACACCTTTGTCGCTGACGAGGCATTCACGTACATTACGGGCCTTGCCTGGGTGGGTGGCGTGTGATGTGTCCGCGCAACCTTCCTGCTGTGCCGTGCCGGGCTAGTTTACTTCTGCGTGCATTTGTGCGCGGGGTGCTGAGCGCGATGCTCCGCAGGTGATGGTGTCCATTGGGTCCCTCATGAAGATTTGGATTGAGGCACTCGAAACAAACGAGGAGCGCCAGGCGCTGATGAAGCGCAATTCGCTCAACAACACGGAGGAGTCCGTGGAGGCCTTCTTCTCGTAGCCATCTGCTTGCGTCCAATGGCACCGTCCGCATATGCGCTGGCGTGTCCCTGCACACAATGTGCACACGCTCGCATGCATGCTGGGTTCACTTGTTTGTCGTTTGCGCCGTTGCGTCCCGCGTTGCTGAAATGAACTTCTGCTGCTTATGGTCGCATGCCACCCGTCACTCACTGAGTTCCAGTTGTCCAGATGGGCGCCGTGTTCGTCACTCAGTCGTCACCGCCGCCAGTAGATAAAAAAAATATCGTTACAAAACAAACCATTGGCGTCAAAGTGTGGTGCGTGCGTGCGCTGCGGAGGGCTCTGTGAATATGGCCTCGGGCGAAGCGGCGGCCGCACCGACGTGGTCACGCAGTGGCAGCCTCTCGAGCGTGCTTTCGGCTTTTCTGCCCGGCGGCACGCGACGATCATCCGCCGCCGACGCCAACGCGCACAGGTCAGGGCACTTCTGTTTGCGCCCTTCCGCCAAAGTTTCCTCTGTTCTCGCTGCCGAGTGTGTGAGCGAATTGCTCGCACCAACCTCAATTTTTCGTTCTTCCGACAGCATTGCGGAGGAGCGCGACGCCTCTGCTACGGGCGATGAGCGCGCGTCACCGAACACGCGCGCGGAGGCACGTGTGCGCCGCGCCACACACCTCGATGCGCTCACGCGGCGACTCGGTTGCCGGGGATCCGTCCACGGCCTTGCTGCCGCCAGTTGTCCCGCGTGCGCGCCGACGCACACGCTTGTATTTGCCGCCGCAGGCCGCGCGGTTGTCTGCGCGCGCCCCGCACAAGCAGGCGGCGCGTGGGAGGCCGTCGATCTTGCGCTTGACGTGGGCGGTGAGTCTAAGTGAACTGCTGCCGTGTGTGGCGTTGGTCTGACACAGGGTACGTTGTACCTTCAGACGCAGATATAGAGGCCGTGGCCGCTAGCACAAGCACTGACGATGCGGGGCGCGTGTGGATGGCTCTGTCGTGCCGAACGGTGCGTATGTGCATGCATGCGCAGTGCGATGCAATGGTGACTGGCTCAGCTGCTTTTGCGTCGTGTCGCAGGGGGGCGACGCAGCACGGCACAAGCTGTACCTCTTTCGCGCTGCGGCAGTAGAGCAGTGTGGCGCCGTCCGCAAGTGGTTTGAAGTCCCTGCGGGTGAGTGTACTGCCTCTCCACTGTGTGCTGGGAAGGCATCTTTGTGACGTTTGACAACCACGCAGCCGAGCGGGCCGTGTGCGAATTGAGTTTTGCTCCGTTGCGCCTGGCCCTGCACGGGTGGGTGACCTCCGTACCGGCGTTTCGGCTGTTGTCCGCTGTGCTCATTTGTTGGCGGACGCAGTGGCAGCGAGGCGAGGGTGGTGGTGACGGGCGCCGACGGCCGTGTGCGCGAGTATACCACGGTAAGCAACGCAATCCCTATGCGTGTTCTTGTGCTGTTGTCTCTTGCGTGCGCTTCGCTTCCCACTAACACTCCGCGCTCTCACAAAGGGCGATGCAGGGGCGCTCGCAGAGTCCCCACTCAGCGGGCCGTGGCGGGCGTTTGGCGGTCTCTCGGCAAGGTGTGTCCATCTGCTGCATGCCCGTCTCGCCTTGTCAATAACGCCGTTGCATCATAGCGCGCTGAGCATGGACGCCGTAACTCTGCGTGATGGCGTCTCACTGGCGGCTGCGGGATGCCACAACGGGCTGCTGCAGCTGTGGTGCGAGGGCTCGGGGGCGAACGGTGAGCGCACACGAGCGCTGCCTTACATACGCACCGCAGACTTGCTTACGCTCCTATTACTCTGTGCAGAGTCCCCTGTGTCGGCATGGTACGATGGTCCCGTGTGCGGCGTGCACTTTTTTCGGTCGCACGTGGAGAGGGACGATGTGCCTGCCGTGTTCACGGCCACATTACGAGCGGCCGCGCAAAGAGAAGGTGAAAGCGCGTGTTGTTCTGCACAGACCCTTGCGTGCGATGTCGTGCGGCTTGCTCCTTTTTGCCCCTCCTAAGCATTCCTGCCTTCGTAGGCCCACAGGGCGACGAGGGCGAATCGGTGCACCTGGCAGTTGCGTGTGCGCTAGGGCCTGCCGTTGTCTACTGGTGAGTACGGCATTCGTACCGCCACCACCGCTTCTGAACGCTGATTGTGGCTTTTGCAGGGATGTTGTGAAGAATGGGTTGGGGATGGCGACGTTTTTGCCCCATTCTGATGCGAGCGACGCGGTTCTGTTTGTGACATCCGCCGATTGCGAATTGGCGGGATCCATGGAGCTGGTGATTGGCACGTGGGGCGGCAGCCTGGTCTGCTACAGGCCGGACGTGGCTGCGCATGAGGCGGTGGCCCTGTGGCGCCGCGATCTGCCCTTTCCAGTTCTGGCCGCGGCGGCAACAGGGGCGCGCGACGGCACTCCTGGACTCGCCGTGCTCACTCGCGAAACGCTGCACATATTGCAGGCAGGTGTCTGCGTGCTTAGAACGCCTATCTTTTTTGCAAGCGGCTGTTGCTTACAGTCTTGCGTGTGCAGCTTCCTGCCGAGGTGCTGGCGGCGCGTGTAGCTGAGCTCGTGTCCTACCTCTGTGTTCGGGGTGACATGTTTGACAGTCCGGACAGATTTCCTCCTTACACCAGATAAATCTCGAGTAAATCCGCCCTCTGACACGCGGCGGCACCCAATATTACGCCGTGTCCGCGCCATAGTCAGCCCATAGTGAGCGCGCGATATTAGCAACCGCAGCCATTGCCACACGCGTGTCGTCCACTTTGCCGCACACACGCACACGTGCCACTCTCGGGGCAAAGAGAAGGCACGCGCGCAGTTGAAACAGGCCCTCTGCTGCGTGCGATCGCCCCCCGCTGTTGTGTTGTGGTCCGTGTTTCGCTGGTAGGTGTGCGCATACACACCGCAGTTGGGCACAAAAGTGTCGGGGAAGGCATCGTCGTGACGTGTGTTCTCGTGCCTGCGCAGCCGTCAAAATGGAAGAGGGCGACTTTGAGAATGCGGACGCGGGAGCCTCGCTCACGTACCCGATGCAGTGCTCTGCGCTGCGCAAGAACGGTCACGTGGTCATCAAGGGGCGCCCCTGCAAGATTGTCGAGATGAGCACGTCCAAGACGGGCAAGCACGGCCACGCCAAGGTCAACCTCGTCGGCATCGACATTTTCAACGGCAAGAAGTACGAGGAGATGTCGCCCTCGACGCACAACATGGATGTCCCCAACGTGTCGCGCAAGGACTACCAGGTGCGTTTTGCGTTTGCGTGCGTTTGTGCGTTGTGGGTTATCTGTGGGTGCGTGCGGACCGTGTTGTTTGGCTGTTAACATGCGATGCGATCGTGACGTTGTTCTGCTGCAGCTTATCAACATTGACGAGGGCTTCATGAACCTGATGACGGAGGCCGGCGAGACGAAGGACGACCTCCGCCTGCCCGAGGGGGACATTGGCAAGGAAATCCAGGAGAAGTTTGCCGCGGGCGAGGACCTCCTCATCACGGTCATCTCGGCCATGGACGAGGAGGCCGCCATTGCCGTCAAGCCCATGCCCAAGTAAATGCGCGCGCTTGCGTGCCCGTCTTGCCGTTCCTTGCCGTTCCATGGCGTTGCGTGCCGTCGTGCCGTTCTGTAGCTGTGGGCCGCCGTTGCGTCGGCATGGCTATGTCTGGGTGCGGCTGTGCTGTCTCTGATTCGGCTGCCGGGTCTCTTAGCGGCTCTGCCGTGGTGTGCTTATGTCACTGTGTGCTGCCCCTGTGGGGATGAAGGCGCGGGCGCCGTTTACTGTGACTTTGCGCGCGCCATTCGCCGCTCGACGCCCATGGCAAAGTAGTAGAACATCATGACGACGAGCCTGCCCGTGCGGTAGTCCTCGATCGACGGGTTGTACTCGGACAGGTCCACCAGCCGCACCTGCGCCGGTGGAGAGAGGGGAGCGAGGAGCTGTTGAATACTGGTGTGGGGGACGCACGCGCGCGCACCACGCACCTTTGGACACTCCCCCGCCGCGAGGCACATGTCCAGCGCCTCCTGTGCGTCGAGGCCCACCGCGGAGGAGCAGCTGACACCCTGCGCATGAACAGTCAGAACAAAATTGCATCGCCGCGATGCCGAGCGCGACCTACCGGGGCATCGGCGCCACGCACGGCATCGAGGTCGAAGGAGACAAAGACGTGGTCGCCGAGTGTGTCAATCAGCGCGCGGAATTGCTCTGCGACAGGAACGCCCTCGGACGCGCGCCGCTGCATCGATGGACAGCAAGCACTTTGAGGCGGGGCAAGTGCGACGCGAAATGAGCACAAAGGAACGGCGGAGAGCCATTCCACCGAGTCAATCAAACAAAGAGCCATTCCACCGAGCCAATCAAACAAAGGCCCAGCCCACCCGCAGCGCGCTCAGCCACTGGATGCTACCCCCGCTGTCTGTCACGTAGCGCGCGTGTTCGGCGCTACACTGGCTTCCCTGCGCCGCGAACTCAGCGAAGCGCCCGCCCCGCGCACGGAAATCCGTGTCGCACAGCAGTTGGCGAAACGGCGTCCCAGAGTGGACGCGGCCGTCGACCATCGGCCGCACATCCAGGTGCGCGTCGATGTTCACGACGCCCACGGAGCCCGCGCCGGTGCCGCGTAAAAGACCGCGCGCGTTTGGATAAGACTGGTCGTTCCCTCCGCCGACAACAAAGGGAATGCCGCCGCGCGCGACGACCGCCGCCACGGCGTCCGCGAGGGCATCGTGCGCAGCCTCAAGGCCAAGGCCGACACCCACGTCGCCGCCATCGGACACCGTCGCGCACTTGCTGCGGACCAAGTCGGGCGGCACGAACAGCGTCAGCGGAGGAGCGGGGACTAGCCGGGCAAGAGAGCGAACGAGTGAGCAAGGCAGTGGTCACGAAGGCACGCAGCGAGGAAGCCTACCCAAGCTCAATGCCAAACTCTGGATTGACGGCTGTTCCCATGCGTGGGAGGTATCTGCATGCAGGAAAGACCCGTCAAGTCATGCCGCTGGCGTGGGCTTGCAACGCGTGTGCATGTGCGTGCGCGCGTGTGTGTATGTGCGTGCGAAATGAATGCATATGCATTGTGCGCGTGCGTGTGTATGCGTTGTGTGCGCAATTGTGTAACCCGTGTCCCTCGGTGTTGCTGTTTGGCAGTCGGAGACTGGGTGTCACTGTGCGCGGTGTCTGCGATTTGCTCTAACGTGCCGTGTGCGAGCCAAACAAAGGAAACAGGTCCAATGCGCCTGCGCATGGACGCACAGCCACCTTCGCACCGCCTGCGGCCCGTCCCTTGCGCCCACTCGGCCCCCATTCCGCCGCACGCCCTCGTCATGGGGGAACCCAAGCAGCACCACGGCGCCCTCGCGCCCTGCGCCCGCGTGTCGCGTGAGGCCAGGTCGGCAGACGGCTGTTGAGCAACACGCACCCACCTGGCGAGACAACGTCCCCGAGGCGGGGGTCTCCTGCGCGCGCCATTGCGTCTGCTTGTGTGTTGGTGGGTCCGCCATCGCAAATAAGGATGCCGCTCGCGTGACGTCATGCCCGTGTGTGGAGGGTTTAGTCCCTCCGTCTGGGGAGTTACATGTAGCCATCCACTGACACCCCTGCGGCAACAAGCGCGGAGGATGCGCCTCTGCGCCCGTCGCATGCCCGTCATGCGGGCGCTCGTGGGCCGTCGTGTGCGCCGTGCGCTGTTGGCCATTGTTACTGCATCTCTGCTGGCCGCGCTGTCCAGCGCACTCATCGGCTCGCCGTTCGCCTGGGGCAGTCCCTGGGGTGTTGCGCGGGACCGTGGCGCATCCGATGGTGTCGACGGCGGGGATGCAGACGCCGCGTGGGGCGACTGCGGGACAGTGCACGTGGCCATGGTGTGTGCGGGGCTCAACACGACGCGCGGCGTGGCGGCCGTGCTCAAGTCGGTCCTCGCCCACCGCCGCCAGCCCCTCGCCCTCCACCTCATCGTGGACGACGACGGCGAGTTTGTGCTACGGCGACTGCTGGACTCGTGGGCGGTGCCGGGCCTCACGTACGAGTTTATTGCGATTGACGTCTATCGGCCGCTCGTGTCGTGGATACCCAGCGTGCACTACTCTGGCGTGTACGGCCTTGTCAAGCTGACGCTCGAGGCAATGCTTCCGCGCGTCGATCGCCTTGTCGCCCTCGACACCGACGTCCTCTTCACGCGCAACATCGGCGAGCTGTGGGCCTATTTCGGGCGCTTTGGTGCGCGGCACGCGATTGCGATGGTCGAGAATCAGAGCACGTGGTACTTCGGCAAGATGCGCGTCCGCGATCCGTGGCCCGCTATTGGCCGCGGCTTCAACACGGGCGTCATGCTGCTGCGCCTCGAGCGGCTGCGGGCAGTGCGGTGGCGCCGCCTGTGGCAGACGGTTGGCGGTCGCGTCCTCGAAGAACGCCGCGCCATCGGAAAGCACCCGTTCACGGATCTCGCCGACCAAGACGTTGTCAACGCCGTGTTGAAGCGCAACGCGGATCTCGTGCTGCGGCTGCCGTGCGAGTGGAACTTGCAGCTGAGCAAGAACGGATCGTTCGGGGAGTGTCTCGACGAGCTTCGCGCGGCGCCGGTCAAGCGATCTGTGGGCGTCGTCCACTGGTCGTCCAAACTGAAGACGGGCCAGATACTGCCCGGCGCGGAGTCGTTTGCGGGCATGCTACGAGAGGTCGAAGCGTTAGATTCGGCCGTGATCCGTGCGCCGCTTCCTGCGAATTGCGCCTCCCTCGGCGATTCAAGGGGCGCCCGTCACGGCCAGGATGCGCCAGCATGGCCAGCGTCGTTTCCCGAGGCTCTTCGGGAGCGCTGTATCTCTTTTCGGGTCTCTGCGCTGAAGGAGCGGAGGTTGCATCCCATGTATAACGGGTGCGATCGGCGCGGGCGTTATTCCGAAGGCGACGCCACTCTTGTTCTTCACTCAGAGTTCACTCGATTGAAGGGTGTTATTGAGCACTATCTGACGCTGTGGGACGGGCCGATATCCGTCGCAGTGTCGGCTATGGATGAGGACTCGACGGAGCTTTTACAAGTCGCGGCGAACCTTCCTTCGAACATCTGCGTGCACGTTATGTACGAGGACCTTTCCGACCCGCAAACGTACCCCGAGACGCGGCTGAAGAAGTTTGCGCTATCCATGGTCGCGACGCATTACGCTTTAATTCTTGACGGAACCTCCTATCCACCGTCAGGAGCGACACTGCGGTCGGTGGCCGACGTCGCCTCGCGTTTCATCTCTCAACGTTCTTCTCGTTCGGTCGTCGTCGTTCCGACCTTTACTTGCGAAAGCGAATGCACTGCCTTCACAAGAGAGGATTTGGCGGACGCGGTACGTTCAGGGAGGCTTTCGTTGCCTCATGAGAGCGCCGATGACTATTCGAGATTCATGACCGGCGACACGACGAATTATGGTGTCCTCTTAGCAAAATCGTACGCCGCCGCGGCTGTTGTGGGGCTTCCATTGCCGTCGGTAGACGAAGTTTTGCTGGAAGGTGTGGGATTTTCGCAGCAGAATCTTCTTCGTTCGTTAGTGGACAGCAACTTCGATGTTTTTGTGGGCGCAAGCGCGTTCATTACGTCCGTGCGCTCCAGACGCGATGTCGCACTAGGAGAGTGTTTTGCGCCATTCAGACGTGTGAAAGAATGAATATTATTGTTAAGAAATATATTATAATAAGGATTTGTTTTTACCGTTGAATATTTCTTAGAAAGAACAGACACGTAGATGTCCTCATGGCAAATCAGATATAGATAGATAGTGTACTGAATGTAATTCAATGCGTAAATTCTCTTCTGAATAGGGTTAGTTGGTGGAGCGTTTAAACGACTTCACACGTCGACCAAGGATTACGTCGCTTCGCGTGCTCTCTACATGAGACTCTCGTTGCTAAATACTGCAGGCTGTATTTATGTTTTCTGTTTTCTTTTTTTTTTTTTCACCAGAACGGACACCTGCACACAAAAGGAGACAAGTATGTTTTGAGACGATATCAACAGGGCAATGCAAGCCATCCAAACCCACCATCCGATGTAGCACTGACACAAGTTCTCGTGTGACGTGGCCTGTCGAATGAGGCGCTGCACTTGGGTTGGAACGTCGAGCATTTCGTTGGGCGCGAAGTCTCGGCCTAAAATTCGATAAAAAAGAAAAGCGATGAGCATTCCTGTCGGTACCAATGCGTAAGTTGGTACGCCACCCACCGGTGAGTTTTGCCTGTACGCGAGTGATCACTGTCACAGCCCGCTCGTTCAGTACCTCCGGTTTGTTCTCTCCCATTGATTCTGCACTTCATAAAGTTAACTTCGGCGTTTCATAGCTAACGTTAGCAGCATACTGTAAAAAATGAACATTGCCATACCCATTGAGTGCAGCAGCTCGCTTTCGCTGCGCGGCTTCTGACGGGCGCCGAAAGGGGCCGCACCCTCCTCGAGGATATCTGCAGCCCAAGCACGTAAGGTGCCGCGACCGAAGGATGCTGAAAGGCGGACAGCGACAAACCCACCAGCGCCAGGCTCGATGCCGCCTTTCTTCTTTGGAGCCGATTTCCCGGCGCCCTCAATGAGACGCCAGTTGATGAGCGGGTCGTACACAAAAGCCTCGAGCACGGCCATGAGAGAGTCTTTGTTCTCGCGGAGCACGCGCATGACCGACTCGCACGTCATGCGGTAGTTGCCCTCGATGCCGCTGACCTCCATCGCGTTGATGAGCATTCGCGTGAGGCGGAACGGGATACGCTCCGGAAACTTCTCTCGGTGCATTGCCACCTGTAAGTGCAATCGGTGGTCAGCACACCGGCAACGACCATGCCACAGGCCACGCAAGAGCCGTACCTCGAAGCAGTCACCGAAGTCGATGTGAAGGATCTTGCCGGAGAACCGGTCGAGCATCAAATTCGACGGGTGGCGATCGCCAAGGCCGAGAATGTATCCCACCATCGACATGACGGCAAGCGATCGCGTATAGTTGGTGCGGCGGTCGAGCCAACTCTACTCACGCAAAGTTTGAGGCGATGGTCAGAGACTGTTGAGCATAATTCATCCGCGTGAATCGGCACCCACCTCCGAGTTGACGCTCTTGAGCCACAACACCTTGTACAGATCCTGGCCGGTCGTATTGGTGAGCGCGTGGCGGAAGACCTCCACCTTCTGCACCAGCGTGAGGTTGTCGTAGTCCGGCGCCATCTGCAGCATAAGACGGTGCTCGATGTTGAGGAGAATCTTGCGGCTCTCGCGGTAGTCGCGGATGAGCGCGTGCAGTGTGTCGCAGTGCGGCACCCAGCCAATCAGGCCGCTGTTGGGCGACAGCGGGATCACGGAGTACCGCTGGATGCTCAGGTGCCGCTTGAACGTCTCCGGGTCCGCGGCGAGCAGCGTGTTCACGAGCCCAAACAGCTGCATCACGCGCTCGTCCTGCCGCAGGTCCTCGTGGCCCTTGAGGAGGTACACGTAGTCGAGGCCGTCGCTTCCCTTCACCGTCAGCTTGCGCGGCCGCTGCTTGCTGCTGATCACGTTCAGCTGCGGCACAAAGCTCGCGATCCGAATGACGGGCTCTCCGCTGCGGTACGTCCCGGGCACCGCAAGCTCGAGGTCGCGCGCGCCGAGCAGCTTTGGCGACACGTACTGCAGCTCGAGTGACGTCAGCTGCGGCAGCTGCTTCGAGATGCGCCGGAACACGAGGTAGTAGAGCTCCCACGCCTGGTGCACGTCGTTGATGGCGCCGCTGCGCTGGTACTTCTTGCACCACTCGTGCGCCTCGTGGAGGTCGCGCCCAAAGGCCTGGTTGAACGAGATCTCCCGGAGCGTCTCCGGCCCCTTCTCGAGGCGCTGGTGCAGCGGCTCGAGCTTCGCAAACATGCCCTCGATGTTGTGCTCGCCAAAGTAGAGGCGCGACGCCTCCTCGAGGCCCTCGTGCCACATCTCGTGCCAGAGAATGGCGACGCGGATGAGCTCCTCGCTCACGACCAGCGCCTGCTCAATCAGCTCGGCAGAGTGGTGCCGCATCGTGTCCATGATCGACAGCGCGGCGCTGCGCCGCGGCGCCGACTGCGACTTGGACGCGACGGTGAGCGGGTACACGAGCGCCTGTGGGTGCTGCCGCCCAATGTCCGCGAGCAGCGAGTGGATGAGGCGCCCGACCATCGCGCTGGGCGTGTGGATGCGCGCAATCAGCTGCGGAATGACCTGCAGCCACGTGTCGATCGACACTGTCTTGATGCCCTCCACGACCGCGTCGTTCACCTCCGCAAGGTACCCGTACTTGAACCACAGCGTCAGAAGGCGCAGCGTGTCCTGCAGCGAGTTGCCGCGCAGCAGCGCAATCGACCGGAAGAAGCCCTGCAGCGCCGGCGCAAGGTGCGCGCGCATACGGTCCTCGCGCCCGCCGACCTTCTCGTAGTAGCCCACGGCCTCAAAGTTCATCAGCGCCCACGCGTGCCATGCCTTGTACCACGCGGGGTCCAGCTGCGTCGCCTGCGCATACGCGTCCAGGATCGGCGCGATGGCGTCGTCCGTCAGCGAGTCCTGCAGCGCCGCCTGCCACTCGCCAAGCTTCAAGTGGCATCGCGCCAGCAGACGGGCCTTCGCGCGCGCGTCGAAGTCGGACGACGCAGGCGCGGACGGCACCGACGAGCGCACAAAGTCACGGAGGAGCGCGTGGGCGGCCGGCATTTCGCCGTTGTGGGCCATGTGCTTCATGTACGCAAACGCCACGCGGGGGTGCGCCGTGTGCAGGCGCGCAAGGCCCGCGCCGTCGCCCTCGGCGGGGTCCGTGCCCAGCAGCGTCACGAGCGTCTTGCGAGCGAGCGACTGCCGCCCGCTCTTCCGGCAGAGGCTCGCAAACTTGAGCCACATGTCCTTCTCCTGTTGCGGGGGCACGACGAGCGACCGCACCTCGAGGATGCGCTGCCAGACCTCCACGTTGCGCTGGCACCCGCGGAGACGCGCCATCCACGTCTGCCGCACCGACGCCAGCACAGCCTGCCGGTCCTGCGCACACCGCACCCGCACAATCTCCTCCAGCTCCGCGAGCATCTGCACGCGCACCATTACGCCGTACGCGCGGTTGTAGCTCTCGCCGGCAAGAGCCGTTAGCTCGGCGTCCAAAATGTCGCGCGCTGCGTCAATGTGCTGCTGGGCGGCGGCAAACTGGCTGCGGTGCACGGCGAGAATAGCGCGGAAGAACGCGCCCTCCTGCATCTCGCGCCCCATCGCGCCGAGGTAGTCGTCCATCGCGTCCCATCGCCCGAGGCCCCACGCCGCCGCGGCCGCCATCGGCGCAATCGCGTGGCGCGTCGCCTCGTCCGCCACACGCCACTTGTCCTGCGCGAGGGCATGGAGGTCGGCCCAGTTGCCGAGGGCGTGCAGGCACCGCATGCGGCCGACGGCGAGTGCCATGTTCAGCGGGTCCTCGCGCTGCTTGCGGTCGTACACCTCGAGCGCCTCGTCCCACTGCTGCAGCTTCTCGTACCACGACTCGTGGATCGTCAGCTCGAGGTCGTGGTTCTGCTGGGCGTACGTGAGGATGCCCGCGGCAGCCTCGGGCTGCTGCAGCTGGTTGTTGATGCTGATGAGCGCCTCGATCGCATCCGGCGACTGCGTCGCGTAAAACTCCATCTCCTTGTAGTGGAGGGCCTTGGCGTAGGCGTGGCAGCGGCTGGCGTACTCGCCGAGCGTGCTCGTGTCGATCGGCAGCGCCTTGTCGTCGTGCTCCATGTACTCGGCCAGGTTCAGCAGCGTCTGCAGGATCTCAGCGGGGATGTTCGGCGACAGCAGCGCCGTTTCGAGCGACCGCACAAGCTCCTCCTGGTACTGCTCGTACAGCTCCGTCCAGCACGACATGAACGCCGCGTTGAACAGCTCGCGCGCCAACGGGTGGTACACATTCGCCAGCGCGCTGCACGAGCGCAGGGCCGGCGACGGCGACTCGCGCAGCAGCTCGACGCTGAACCGGCGGATCCACTCGATCCAGTCCTCCTTGGTCGACCGCTGCGACGCCTCCCACGCGCGCTTGAGGTTCACCTGGTGCACGTGGAGCTTCTTGATCGTCCCCGCCTCAATCCCGTCGTCGCCGAGCGCGGGCTGCCGCGAGCCCCCGCGGTGGTCCTCGCCGCCCGCGTCGTCCGCCGGCAGCGGCTGGTTCTTCAGCACCTTGGTCACGAGAATGTCGTAGCGCGCGTGCTGGATGCGCTGGCGAATAAGCACCTGCCCCACAAGCGGCACAAAGATGGCGTAGTCGGCGCCGAGCTGGAACACGAGCGCGCAGAGGGCGTCGAGCGCCGCACCGCGCAGTTCGGGCGTCGACTCGAGGACGCGCGTGAGCGGGTGGATGATGCGGCTGGCGTGGTCGCTGAAGTTGAGCTTGCGGCAGAGGCGCCCCACCGTCTGGATGGCCGTCACGCGCACGTCCATGAGCGTGTCTGCGGCCTCAAACAGGCGCACGACGGGCGGAATGACGAGGTGGATAAAGTCGTCCAGGTTCGCCCCAAAGACCTCGAGCGCGTGGAGCACCTTGAGCGTCGGCGTGCGGCGCTCGCTCGTGTCGCGCATGAACACGCGCAGGATTTGCGGGATGAGCTCGGGGAGATAGACCTTGAACTCGCCGCCGAGCGCGACCGAGACGGCCTCCACGAGCGAGAGGATCGTGATCTGGATGGGATTGTTGACGTCCCAGTAGTCCTGCACGAGCACGAAGATCTCCGAGAGGTAGTTGCGGATGTGCTGCTTGACAATCGACACGAGCCCGCCGAGCTGCTGGAAGAGAAACTCGCGGAACGAGGGCTCGCACGAGCGCATGACGTGGAGGAACGGGGGCATGATCTGCGGCAGGAAGGGCACGCACTTGAGGCCGAGGCTCTTGAAAATGAACATCACCGCCTGGATGACCATCGTGTGGTGCACGGCGAGCGTCGGGTCCCGCAGGATCCGCATCAGCGCGGCAATCGCCACGGTCGGATAGTACTCCTCGTGCGAGGGGCCCGCCGCCGCGCCCGCGCCCGGGCCGCCCGCGCCGGCCATCCCAATGCGGCTCGGGTCAAAGTTTGCCTCGTGGTCGCGCAGGGCTGTCTGGCTCAGCTTGTGCTTGTAGGGGTCCAGGGCGCCGAGGATGCCCAGCACCTTGATCACCTCGCGGCGAAGCGTCGGCTGCTGCTCCGTCTTCAGAAAGTTGAGCAGCACGTGCAACAGCTTTGGGTACTGCAGATAGGGCTCCACGACGTAGCCCGTCCCCTCCGCCAGCTGCCCGAGCGTGCGCAGCGCCACCTCGCGCTTCGAGACGCTCGACTGGTCCTGCAGCGTCTCGATGATCAGGGGCAGGAGGTCGTTCACGTGACGCGCCATGTCCTCCGCGCCGACCTGCGCAAGCTCGCCGAGCGCCGCGAGCACGTTCGCTGCCACGCCAGGGCTGGGGTCTCGCAGCTTCGACTTGAGCGCGCGCAAAACGGGATCCACGTACGGCTTGATCAGCCGCGGCGCGTGCGAGATGAGCTGCGCGAGCAGGCGCGCGGCCTCCTCCTTGTTCCGCGCGACGCCGGAAAACTCGAGGTCGGTGAGAAGTTGGATAAGCGTCTTGCGGAGGGACGGCATGACGTACGCCGGGTTGAGAATCGTCAGCCGCCCAATGATCGCCACGGCCAGCTCGCGCATACGAAAGTCCTCGTCGTTGAGAGCGACAAACAGCGAGCGCAGATTCTCCGCTTGCGCCAGGTGGCTGTCAAAGCGGCCGTCGAGCGACGCTAGCACCGAGAGGCGAATGTTCGCGTCGGGGTCCGTGATGCCCACTGCCAGCAGCTTCTCAAGCACCTCGCTCACCACCGCCGCAGAGTGGATGCTGCGCGGGGGGCCCTTGTCCCCGCCCGCCGCGCGCTCGTTCGACCGCCCTAGCAGCTGCGCGCACGTGAGCGCGGCCTCCCGACGCACCAGCGGATTCTCATCCTCAAGGTAGCGCACAACAGTTTCGCGCACAAACTGCGTGAGTACGTGACCGCTGAAATCAAACGAGCCAAGCGTCCGCAGCGCAAGCGTCGTCGTCGCGATGTCGTTGCCCTCCGTCCCGGACCCCGCGGCGCCGGGGAGCACGCCGACCGGCGGCGCCATGACACGGCCCGTCGACGAGGGGCGGCCCGAGACGCCCTTGGGTGTGCCTGGCACGCGGTACGACTGGCGCGCCAGCGTGTTCGAGAGCATCTCCAGCAACCGCTCTGCAGCACAGCAAGAAAAAAATATACACATATAAATTTAGGCAAATTGCTCAAAATTTCAACGGCAACGTACGCGCACGCACCTTGAATGGACGGCAGAAGGCCTGGGATGAACCGCGCGAGCTCGTGGAGGGCCTCGGCGAGGGGCGGCGCAAGGCCGACGCCGAACATGGGCTCGAGCAGCTCGGCGGCCTGCTTTGCAAAGGCGTTGCCAAGGGCCTGTCCGAGCATGCTGATGCACGCAAACACGGGCGCCTCCACAACCTGCGCCTTCTTGCTCCTGCAGCGCACGCCCGTATCAGCACGCAATGCACGACGCACAAGCACGCAACGCACAACGCACAAGCACGCAACGCACAACGCACGAGCACGCATCAGAGCGCAACGCACCCTTTCGTTCCCAGCGACTCCTTCACGTTGGACAGGATGCTGTCAAGGTACGGAGAGATGTGCGGCCCCACGGCAAGAGCCATTTGCCCAATCGACGTGAAAGCTGCGCGACACACAAGCCCGTCAGTGCAACTACCCCAGCGCACACGACAGACGAACGTACGCACCAGGCAGCCGCTCGCGCTCGCGGCGCAGCATGCTGAGAAGGAAATTCATCGCCGTCTTCATGTGATTCGACTCGGCAAACTCGTTGCGGCGGAACTGCGCGAGCGTCGGCAGCAGCACAATCACCGACCGCTGGATGAGCGGGTTCTTGTTGTCGCGGTACCGCAGCACCGTGTCGCAGAGCTCCTCAAACTTGCCAAAAACAAACTGCGGCCATCGAAGCACGGATGAGCACGTGACGAGAGCCGTTGCGCGACACACAGGGACAGACAGACGCAACGCACCTCCTCGTCTGCGTGCCGGAGCAGCTCTCCGATGGTGAGGAGGGACCCGTGTATGCCGTCGTCCTTGTTCGTCTTGAAGCCCTTCTGCACTTCGTCGTACACCTTGCGCGCCCACTGCGAACGGATGCGGCTCTCGCGCTGGGCCGTTAGCGCCAGGCACGCGCGCAGAGCCTGGATGGCGCCCTCGCGAATTGCAATCTGCGCGCAGAAAGAATGAGCACCATGACCCCAAGGTACAACAACCGAGGTACCACATGAATGCACCTTGGGGTCGCGCACGGCCACCCAAATCGCCTCGAAGAACTGCGCCGCATGTCCGTAGAACAGCGTCGGTGCATTCGTCGCGAGCTCCACCAGCACAAGCACGGCCGCGTGTCTGCGTGCCTCGCTCCGGTCGCCGTCAAGCCACTCGTAGGCGCGCCGCACTTCAAACTCAACGAAATCGGAAGTGAGGGCGCCGCCAGCAAGCGCCAGGTGGCCTGCGAGCACAGGCAGCACAGTCAGACAGCCGCACGCGGCCACACGTTACGCCCAATCCATCCGCGGACGCGCATGCCCACCAAGTGCCTTGGCCGCCATGGCCATGACAGCGGGGTCGCCCGTGCCCGGCAGCACGATGCGGAGGTAGTTCGCAAAGCGCGTAAATTTGGGCGCGTTTTCCTCGCCGTCGATGTCAATGAGCTCGTCTGCAAGCGGCCGATCTCAGCACGCGCACGCCAACACACCCCCAATCCCCCGCAGTACGTACCAATGGCCACTATGCCGCCCATTTTCTCGCTGGGATCGGACGAGTGCACAAGCTCGTAGATGCGGCGATCGACCGTGTCGTTGAACTTGCTCAGGTGCTCGCCGGACATCTCGCGCGCCACACTCGCAACCTGCGACGCGCCATCAGAAGATACGCCAACCCCGCCAAACAACGACACCCACTGGCCACGGGATGCAAGCACACAGTCTTATCCTACTCACATAGAGGCGCAAGTCCTTCGCGGCCCTTGCGCGCACATCTTCGCTCCTGCGCACGCAATTATCACCCGCATCAGAAGGGGATTACAGACCACTCGACCGCGCACTCGCAAGCGCACCTGCTCTTGAGGTCCGCAATGAGCTTGTTGAGCGCGGGAATGGCCTTTGTCTCGGTCGTCATGGCTCACGCCACCCCAGGCCGCAGCGGCCGACGGGGAACGCAGGCGACAAGGGCGGCGCACGCGGCTGCACGAACGGCGTGCTGCGCCGCGAAGCAAGAGAGTGCGTGGCAAGGTGCGCAGGACACAACGCCGCGACGCGAATGCGAGCAACAGAGGCTCTCATCGTGTGCGGCCACCTTTTTGCACAGTGGCACAGCATCAACAATCAGCTTACCGAGATCTCGGCCCTTTTCTGTTACCATCCAAACTTGTGTTACTATTTGCTTCGCAGTGAGCGCGACGAAAAAGTGCATGAAGGGCCGCACAGCAACGGACCATCTGTCGCCGTGCACCGCAACATGGACAAGTATTCTCGTGCGTGCGAGCTCAAGGAGACCGCCAACGCTGCGTTCAAGGCGGGCGACGTCGACGTGGCAATACGGCGGTACCATGAGGTGCGACGGATGCCCGTGTTAATGGTCTGGGGTGCGCGTCTTTCCTCACACAAACTGTTTCAGGGTCTTATGCACGTTCTTGGCCTGACGAATGATATGGCGCGTCAATTTGGCGGTGTGGCGCTTTCGTCGTCGGAGAAAGAGGCGATTGATGACCTCACTGCAAACTTCTACGCTAATCTGGCAAGTGGGTCACGGTGTAAGGATGTCCCTGAGAGACCTTGCCTGCCGCGGTTCAGAGACGGAGGTTCATTGGGTCTTTCGTGCGCGCAGTGTGCCACTCGCGCAAAGCGCGGTGGGACCGCGTGATTGTCAGCTGCGACAAGGCGTTGGCACTTCGCCCAAACCACGCAAAGGCGCTGTTTCGACGGGCCGTCGCGCGCATTGAGACCGGGGACCTCGACCGCGCGGAGAGCGACCTCGCTGCCGCAGGACGCGCGGCACCGGACGGTGGGTCTTGTGCATTGCGTGCAATCATGCGTCCGATTGAGCCTTCGCCGTGCGCAGACCCGCTCGTTCGCCAGGAGCTCCGCCGGCTCACGGCGCTGCAGGCCAAAGGGGAGGAGCGCGCAAAGCGCATGTACCGCGCCATGTTCAGCGGCTCGGATGCCGGCGGCCAGTAGGCGCAGGGCGGTGACAACGCAACGCCGTGTTACTGCACCGACATGCGCACGCTCTTCTGTGCCTTGGGCCCTGTGGCGGCTGTGGCAGACCCATTTTGAGCGGCCCCTCGTGCCGGTGCCTTCTTTGCAGGCGTGTTGGACGAGGCGGCGGTGCCCTTGGCGGGTGCGCGCACGACGGGGCGCGGCTGAGGGCCGTCGTCGTCGTCCACAGCGTGCTGCAGCGGCGGCCGCGCTTGGCCCGTGAGCGGCGTGCGTGCAAGGCGGCTGCGAGTCGAAAAGACCGTCTCGTAGTCGTGCGTGCCGCTGCAGTGAACGTTGCTTAGCAAAATTCGCACTCTCCGCACTCCATGGCACGAGGCATCCGGTGACCCACCTGAGGTCCAACGCGGGCGGCGGTGGCTTTGGTGTTGCGATGGGCTCGGTTGACGGTGCACGCACCGACGCCGCCCCACTTGCGGGGCGCTGGGATTGCAGAGGAGTGAGCGCCTGATATCACTGGGCATACGCCATTGGCCACAGGGGGGCGCAGGACAGCAGCAGACAAAGGCACACGGAGGACGGGCGCGCACATACCTTGTCCACACTTGCGTCGACAGCAATCGCTGCAATGGCACACAGTGTGTCAGCGACGCACAAAAGGCTGATCCACTGAATTAGAACGAGGTACGGCTGGCAATAGCGCCACTCACATTCACGAATTCCGGCGATGGACGACGCCACACTTTGCGCGACTCGCGAGGCAGACCGCTGGGGAGTGCGACCGCCCGACGTGGCTGAACGGGATGACATAAGCAAGCCGGCAAAAACACGCTGGCACGCACGGACACAAGGACGAGCAGACGCGCGCGGCCATGCACACATCGCCGTGACATACCTGGCCGCTCCGCCTCGGCGGTCTGCGGGCGTACAGAGGGTGTGGTGGGCCTGCTGAGGGGGTGGTCCGGAATGCCGAGGTGCCCGGGGATGGCCGTCTGCGAGTCACGCGGCCGTCGGTGTCAATGGTGCACTGGGAGACAAGGGACCCTGCCTGCACACACCTTCTTCTTCTTGACAGTCGTGCGCGAGGGATCGTCGCGTGCCTGCGCAGACAAAATCCTGTCATGGGACTGCGTGGCAACGCGCACACTCGCAGCATGCATACCTCCGATGCTGTCGTCGCGAATTCGGCCGCCAAGAGGCGCTCGCCCGAGAGCTCGGAGGGATTGGCGCCAATGGACTCGTTTTCGTCCAATCCCAGGAACACATCGTCGGCGTCGTCGTCGTCCTGCGTAACACGCGGGTCGTGGTCAGCGCGTGTGCGGCATGCATCGCAGCGGCATCGAGCACGCGACTTACCTCCACGTCGTCATCGCCATGATCCGACGAACCCTCGTCGCCCTCGTCGGCGTCTGCGCAGGAGGCCCTGTCAGCTCACGGACTATTGCAAATCAGAGCAGCTTTCTCCTCCGCCGCATCGAGCGCAGGTTATAGGCACGGCCGAACGAGCACAGGCAAATCAAGGCGCACCCGAATTGAGCTGGTCGAGAATGTACTGCAGCTGCCGCGCCATGTTCTCGTCGGACACCTCCATCAGCGTGCGGAGCATCTCGTCCATGCCCATCGCCCGCGCCTCCTCGCGCGCCGCGGGGCTGGACAGCAGCGAGTACAGCGTGCCGTTCACGTACGTCCGCACCTGCGTGTTCTCGTGCTCCAGCAGCTCGCTGAGCAGTCGCAGCATCGCACCCGCATCCGCCGCACAGCGACGACGGCCGAGCGTCCGCAGCGAGAGATTCATGAGGAGCGCCGCGGCGTACTCCACGCTGTATTCGCTAAGGCCCTCGAGGTCGCCCAGTGTGGTTACCAACCAGCCAATCACGCCCTCCCTAATCATCGCAGACTGCGCCGCGCGCCTGCAAGAAACGCCCAGTGCCCGCGTCAGCTGCACGCCACACACACGCACCGCCTCCAAACAAGCGAACGCACCTGAGGCTCAACTTCTGCATGGCGCCGAGCACATTCTGCCGCACAACCGAGTCCGAGTGCTCCGCGACGAGCGCCGCGCGTAGTGTCTCCAGAGCATGCGGTGAGCGCAGAATGTACCCACGCCCGGCGCAAAACGACGCGACGGCATTCATGAGGCGCGCCACATTCTCTCGCACGACAGCAGCCGACGAGCCGAGAAGCGCGTAGAGCGACAACTGCGGCGGGCCTGCGCACCCGAGCAGGTCGTTCTTGATGTACGACGATAACACGGCGCGGCGTTGGGGCCCGTCGCCGCGTGTGAGGCGCTAAACAGCGGGAGCGAGAAGAGGCAAATCGCATGTCAGCAAAGAAGACACCAAACGGATGCACCAACGGCAGGAAATTCCGCACGGCACTCACCCAACGCAGCGCCTGCAGCAGCAGCGCTTTCGGACGGTCCTCGGCGGTTTGCATCTGGGCCTTGACGCGGGCATAGTCGATTGGCGAAAGGTGCGACGGCAGTTCCGACGGCGAGGGAAGGGCGGCCGTCCCTGCGCGCGACGAGTGGTGCATAACCCTGCCAGGCGGTTGCAATGAGGGTGAGCCTTAGCCGCCATGGACGACACAGCGAGCACACGAGCGACAGAGACACCCACGCGTGCTGAAGAGACGTCGTTGAGGCTGTGACACGGGGCGTGATCGGACGGTCGCGGATTGCCTGCGCATTCGAAGTCAGGAGGGCTCTGGGGCAAGCACGCGGACACGGCTGAATGGCCGTTGGGGTTGTAGGGGTGGGATGCATCACGTCCTGGGGCATACACACCGAAGACGGGCGCACGGGAATGGAAATGGACTCGTTGGGGAGGTTGCTCGAGGCCGTCAGTCGACCGAACAGGTTCGTCATGTACTCCGGCGTCAGCTGCGGTGCGGCCTCAGTGTTACGGGCGAACAACAGACACTTCCCATCAACGCCCCACAGTGCAACATTGCCCTCTTCGCTCCGTGTCGCGCAATGCAGCGAATCCCACCGACTTCCCCCTCAGCGTCGACTCGAGCGCCTCAACGAGCTCTGCCGCAATGCCGACGAGGTTGTGGTACTCGGCCTGCATGCGGTTGTGCCGCTCAATCAGCAGGATTTCGCGCTGCTCGCCATCCGCCACCTGCTGCTGCAGAAGGCGCGCGAGCTCCGCCGACGCCGCAGCGGGTCCGGCGGGAAGCGCTGTCGCCGACGCAGCGACCGACACAGAGCCACCTGCGCGCCGACAGGTTAAGGACGTGCAGATGAGATGCCTGGCACATCACGGCGCACAGCAACAGCAGCAACAGCACGCGCAGCACCCACGGAGCTCGTCGGTGGCCTTGGAGCGCGAGGCGTGGTGCATGAGAAGCAGCCGCGGCTGACTCGTCGTCTTGAGCGACGCGGCAAGAAACCCCTCGAGGCGCGCCTTGAGTTCGGGCACCCACGAATCCTGCGCGCATGCACGACACAGTCAGCGCGAGGCGGGCAGGCAGAAAAGTCGCGCATTAGCAGCGTGTGCCCACCGAGAAGAGACCCTTGAACGACGGGTGTGCCCGCGGGTCGGGGATGAACGGGAGCGCGTAGAAGGCGAGGAACTCGGTCGTCTTGCAGAGGTCGGCCCCGCGACTCTCCAAATACTCCTTGAAGCGCTTCATCGACTGCTCTGCCGTCA
Organism: Pigoraptor vietnamica; assembly: GCA_943704525.1. Taxonomy (NCBI): domain Eukaryota; class Filasterea; order Ministeriida; family Capsasporidae; genus Pigoraptor; species Pigoraptor vietnamica. Next base: position 21,397 of record CALSCQ010000579.1, read on the forward strand.
CACGCTGCGTTGCGAGGGAGCGGGTCGGTGGATCGAAACGGCGCATGCATCTCCACAGCGTCCGCACCAGCACATCCCCATCCCCCGCGGTGACATGTGACATTCGCGAACCTTCTTCGACTGAAAGCGCGAGTGCAGCAGCGGATACACCGCAAAGTAAATGTTGGCGCTGAACTCGAGCTTCTGGCACGTGAGGTCCTTCTTACGGAGCGCGGCGGGCAGGTTCCGGTCCCACAGACCGAAGAAGCCATGGTGGTCGCCGTCGTCAAACGCCGCCATCAACTCGCCCTGGGCGCGACACAATGTCAGCGCACGAACGAAAGCTGCCTTCTGCATAGCCACTATTTGATGCACTTGCGGCTCTATGCAAGCTCCCCCACGCTGTCACCACACGCACTGATGAAAGTGAGAGCATGCACGGCCGTGGGGTACGTTCACAGGCACACCTGCACGTGGGCCTTTTTGACGGCATCGCGGGCGTCGCCGAGGGAGCGCCCGGTCGCGTTGCTCAGCGCCTTGCCCTTGCTTTTGCACTCCGCCTCGAAGGCGCGCAGGGCGGCCGGATAGTGCGCAAACTGAAGGTACTGCGCACGACCATGTGCGTTGAGGCAGACGCCGCATTCCAAATCCCAGGGCTAGCGGTGACTGAACGCATGCGAACGAATCAACAGACCGCCGAGCCAACACAGCAACCGATGGAGTGCCGCTTACCTCTGCGACAATGGCGTTGAGGTCGGCCTCCGACGCCGCGAGCAGGTCCGCCATTTCACGAGCCAAGGAGGCACAGGGCCTCGACAGACGCGCACAACAATTTCACAAGCAAGACTGAAAGAGATGCAGCCCGTTGCCGGGGCGGCTTGAAAGCGCGCCGAAGCCAGCTGCACATTCCAAACTTCACGTGATATCACGTGAGGTGCTGGTCCGGCGCGCCAAATTTTTGAACTCTTGTCTTGAGGAACGAGTTGCGCCAAAACCCAACGACGCACTCTATTGAGCTGGCAGCAACAATGGGCGACTCGGAGCGACGTTCCGCGCGGTGCGTGGCCGAGTAACTGTAGTGTCTGTGTGTGTGCGCGCGTGTGCGGCGTGGCGTGTGGTGGAGTGGTGTGAGCAGTGCATCAGTGGCTGAGTCGCGGCATTCCCGCCGCAGGGCGCGAAAACCCATCAAATATGTTGACCTCGACGGAGACGACGGAGGCGCGTCTAACAGTGAAGGTGAGTTTGTTTTTGAATTGGTGTTTCTGTGCGTCGTAATTGACACGTCGGTCGCGTGCAGACGACTTTGTCGATACACGCAAGTCACGCGACCCTTCTTCTGGAAGGTGCGCTTCGAGACTGTGGTGCTGGCGTGCGCTTATTCGTGGCGGTAGTGCCCTCATTCCTCTGCGTTACCCGCGTGTTGAGTTTCGTCATGCGCACCGCAGCCCCGCAGACTCAAAGCGCAAGAACGCGCGCGACCGGCGCTTTGAGCGCGACCTCCAAGCGGTACTAGAAATGTCCAAAAGCGAGGCGGCTCCCGGAGCGCACGTGACAGACGTTGCCGCGGACAGCGCGCCCATGGAAGTCGACAGCGTCGTCGCTGCTGTTGGCGACGCTGATCCTGTCGATGAGCCCGTCGCGGTCGAGGCGCCGGCGGCGTCCCCGCGGCGGGCGGCGGGCGGAGCTAAGAAGGGAGCGTCGCCAAAGGGGCGTGGCCGCGGCAAGGCAGCGCCGCGAAAGCGCAAAATGTCGGAGAGCGAAGAGTCTGCCGGCGACAGCGGAAGCGACTTTGGTGGGCTCTAGCAGCGACTGATGCATTGCACACATGTGCAAGGTTACCACACGCGCATGTCACTGGCCCGTCCGTGCAATCAACGCTCTCACAACTGCTCATGGTTGCTGATGTGTACTCGCACACACTGGTCACCGCAGACGGCGGCGCAGCGTCGCCACCGAGTGACGAGGAGAGCGACGATGCCTTTGGCGAGAGCGACCCCAGCGACTCGCCCAAAAAGAAAAAGGGGCGCGGTGCTTCTAAGGGTTCGTCGGCCGCAAAGGGGGCCAAGTCCCCCGCGCCCGCGCCAAAGCGCGCGAAAAAGGGTGCGGCCGGGACGGATGCCCCCGCTCCTAAGTCCGTCGGGCGCGGTCGTGGTAAGGCCGCCGCAGCCGCCGCCACAACCGGCGCTGCAGCCGCAGCAGGAACACCCTCTGCCGCCCCGCGCGCAATAGCGGCCGCGGGGCCCGCGCGGTCGATGGGCATGGCGCGGCCAACGGCAGTGGCGCCCTCGCCGAAACCGATGCCAGCAGGTGAGCAGGGGCGCCACGGCCAGCGCACACAACTCGACGTCAATCGCCACTCCCGCAACGCACACCCGCGCCCTACTGATTTTTCCGCACCGCAGGCGCGTCGACCGGGCTCGGCGGCGTGCGAATATCGGGCGGCGGCGCACCCATCCGCGTCGGCCTCTCGCGCAACATGCGCGTCAAGCCCTTGCACGGCTACCTCAAGACAGGCGCGTCATGAACCCCGCCCTCTCGTCTTGCGCTTGTGAATTTTGCGCGCGTTGCGTCGCCATAAATTGAATTCAAGCCGTCCGAGTCAGTTCCAGCGCCACCGGCTCGTGGAGATCGGCCACAAAGCCGTTGGCGGGTGCGCCACTGCGCGCGGCGTCGACCGAGGTGGCCACTGACGCGTCCCACTCCTCTGTAACAGTGCTCACGGCAGCCGGTCCGAAGCAAGGGTGTGCGGCTGCCGCTGCGACAAACAGCCCAAATGTCTTTCCGCGGCGCGGCGCAATTGAGAGGAAGCAGCCGCCTGGGCGCAGAAGTCGAGCCGCTGTGGCAAGCAGGGCGCTGTGGGCCTCCGTGAAAAACAGGCTGCGATCAGAGGGATCGGCCGAAGGGTGAGGCGAATGCGACGCAGTCGTCTGTGCGATCACCAATAGAATTGTGTGCGTGTGTGGATATCGGGCGATAGGGACAGGTGTGCAAAAGAATCGCCAAAGCAGAGCACACACCAATCGGCCGCCACGACGACGTCAAACGCGCCCGCCCACTCGCGCGGTTCGTCTGCGCCGTCCTCCGACCAGACCAGCCGACCTGCCTCGGCGGCGGGGACGGCAGCGGCATTCGCGCGCACGTTGTCTGCAATGCGTGCACCGCATGCAGGTCAAGGACTTTGCGCGTCCGCAGAAGGCAGGAGGGGGAGATTACAGCACGAGCAGACACGGGTGGGCGGATATCGGCCACAGACTGCGGGTTGCCGTCGGTGATGAGCACGCGGGAGGGGCCGCACAGCGCGGCAATCGCCATGCCGCCGACGCTCGCCATGCCGCCGCCAAGCTCACATACGGACTTGCCGCTGCATGAGGACAGAAGGAGTCACGGGCGGGTGGCAAAGGTTTTCGTATCTGTCTCCAGCACCGCCCATCAACCCCAGCGGCCACTAATACAGACTCAGTGCTCACCGGAATAGCTCTGGGTGGCGCACTGCGTACGCGGCGAGGACTTCTTCGGCCGGCCATACGCCTGCACGCGCGCGGCAAGATCAGCGAAGTCAGCATTGGATATGCGTGATCATCACAGACACACACCGACGCACGCACACACACACACACACACACACATACACACACGCGCGCACACACACACACACACACGCGCGCGCGCGTGCGCACCGCACACATTGCAATGCACAGCGTGCACTCACAAACATTTCCGGTATTGTTGAAGCCGATCATGTCCTCCACAGTGGTAGGCTGTCGGTATCTGCATGGACAAGAGTCACTCCACGCACTGTAGGAAACTGTCCACTCCCCTCCACATACTGATATACACACGCACGCACGACGGACGCACCTGAGCACGAGCGAGAGACCACTGCCCACGTCGAACGCGGCCGTGTCCTCGCCACGCGGCTGCTGCGGGACGAGACCGAACGTGGCGAAGGAGCGCACGGACGCGCGTGCTGTGTCACCGTCTGACGCAGCATTTGCGCTGTGGCGCACAGCCGCAGCGAGGATGCGCCAACGGAGGCGTGAAGGGCAAGTGTCGGTCATGGAAACGTGCTGGCCATGAGAGGCGGCGCGTTGAGCGGTGTTTTTTGGGCCTTTGTGGAGTGGCCACATGAGATCCCTGTCTGGACAACGAGGTCTAGACAAGAGCCACAACACGTCTACCAAAAAATCTCACCGTGAAACCACTCCTTCTCGCACGCTGTCCTTTTGTGCCCTCTGAGGCCTTTGTACGACATGGCGCAGCGCGGGATGAGGTGGCTGCCCAGTGCCACCTTCGCCTTCATTCTCGTTTCTGTTGTTTACACCTCGCCCTCTCTTGCCGCGCACGCTGGTGCTGTTGGCGTTGTGGAGGGCTACTACTGGGACGCAGGGGACGCCGTCAACGGCCAGTCCGGCGTACTTTCCCCCGCACAGCGCTGCCAGGCCATCCGTGCCGCATCTGCCGCGGGGCTCGACTTCTATCTCTTTGCGCCGCACACTGGGAGCGACACGTCACTCTCGCTCTTGCCACCTGCGTCGGCGGAGGCGTGGAAGGGTGCCGCTGCCATCGCGCACGCGCACACGGTGACCCTCGTCTTCGGTGTGCGGCCGGGCTTTGTGGACGCTTCGACGCCTTCAGCGGTGAGCGCCAAGCTGTCCCAGCTCGCCGCCCTCGGGGTGCGCTCGTACGCGCTGCTCTTCGACGACACGCCCGGCGCAAACACCACGGGACAGCGCGACGCCCAGGCCCTCCTGTTGCAGTCCCTGGGCGCACCGGGCGCCAGCAGCGGCCTTGTGCTGTGGGGCCTCGTTCCCGCCTCGTATTACGGCGACCCGGCGGTGCAGCGCAACTGGCTGGGGTCTCTCGTCGCCGCACTGCCCGCAAGCGCGGCCGTCGTACTCACGGGGACTGCCGTGACGCCGAGCACCGTGGCACTCGCTGATTTTCCCGCGTTCGCAGCGCCGCGGCGGATTGTGTTTTGGGACAATTGGGCGGCGACGGACAGCGGCGCGCGCATCGCATGGAGCCTCGGCCGGGGCACGCCGCTCCCGACGGAGCTCTACACCAGCGGTTCGTACGGATACGTTGCCAATATCCCCTTTCCCCTCGAGCGCGCCGTGCACCACATTGCGCGCGCGGGACAACTGGCGGCCGCTGGGCGTGCTGGAGTCGCCGCGGCCTCGCGCACGGACAGCGGCGCCGTCGACGCAGCAGCGACGCAGTGGAGCGAGTTCCTGGCGATGTCCGGGTTTGCGTGGAACATGACAGCCGCGGGCATGGCCGCGCTGAAGAGCACACTCGCCTCGCTTATCGTGCGCGACGACGCCTTCTCCTCGATGGACGCGCTCGCGGACGCCTGGCCCGCCGTGCGCGGCGTGTTTGTGTGCAACTGCACCGCGGGCTGTCCAAACACGCGGTTTTGCGGGACGGGCGCTGCGAGCCCATATGATGAGACATGCGCGTGCACCGCCAATGCACTCAACCCATTCGGCGCTCCTGTGTGCGTGACCGAGTCGCTGCCCTACGTCCCCTACAACGCAGCCGCGCGCCCTCCACTGGAACGGGCGTGGGTGCTTGCGCTGGGTGGCCTCGCTGCCGCCGTGGCGTTCGCTGGGTAACAGCGGGCTTGTTTGCAAACTTTGCGCGTCTCTCCGTGTCTATCTCTATTCTCCTTTAGTTTGGCAAATGGGTACCGTGCGCTGCATTGGAGCAACGCACGCCACGCCCCGCAATACAATTGGCCCTCTCAAAGTTTGCTTCTGCCTTGTGTCTCTGGAAGACATAGCGTCCACAAACGCAGGCCACTCGGCCGCCGACGGAATGCCAGATCCAGTGATGACGTAACGCACGGCCCGCAATGGGTGGGTGTTTGGTTCGAAGGACGGTTCTTTCGAACGGCCCAACTCAGGGTCCCCATCAGACAACACGGCCCTTGCGCAAGGACTCACATGCTGCGGGTTCAGCGGGCGATCTCTCTTCTTCCCGCTGCTGTGGCCTGCGCGCGGAGTGGCCGTGGGAGCGCTCTTGTGCACAGCTGCGTCGCCGGTCCAGCGCGATCCACTGCCCTTCTCTCCCAGATAGTGCCGCGCGCGCTGAGCACAATGACGGGCGGTAAAGTGGCGACGGGCGAACGCCTCGCACGCCTGCGCGAGCTCATGCGTGCGAAAGGCATTGCCGCATACATGGTGCCGGCCGAGGATGCCCACCAGGTGTGTGCTGCTCATATTGTGCTGGGCCTTTGCGCCCATGCTCACGTGCCGACAACGTGCGTGCGTGCAGAGCGAGTATCTTCCGGAGCAGGACAAGCGCCGCGCCTTCATTTCGGGCTTCAATGGGTCTGCCGGTGGGCCTTTGCTGCGTCGTGTATCCCGCTTTGTTTGCTGTTGCGTGCCGTGCTCTCTCTCACCGTATTGTTGTGCGGCGCAGGCGCGGCGGTCATCACGCTCACGCAGGCGGCGCTGTGGACGGACGGGCGCTATTTTCTGCAGGCGGAGCTCCAGTTGGACGACAACTGGCAGCTCATGCGCATGGGCCTGCCCGACACCCCCTCGCAGCCAGAGTGGTTGCTGCGCGCACTCGCGCCGGGCGACGCGGTCGGCGTCGACCCCTTTCTGATCGCAGCTACAAAGTTCCGTCAAATCGCAAAGCAGCTGCGCCGCGAGGGCCGCATATCGCTCGTGGCCGTCGACGGCAATCTCGTGGACGCCGTGTGGGGCGCTGCCCGCCCTTCGCCGCCGTCCGGCGCGATATTCCCGCTCTCCCTCGAGCACACAGGCAAGACGCACGCGCAGAAACTCGCGGACGTGCGGTTGGCGATGGCCGGCAATGCAAAGACGCCGCGCTGCGACGCGACGGTCGTGAGCGCGCTGGACGACGTGGCGTGGTTGTTCAACTTGCGCGGATCGGACGTCGAATACAACCCGATCTTCCTCGCCTACGCCATCGTCACGCACGACAGCGCCGCGCTCTACGTGGACGAGCGCAAACTGGATGCTGCGGCACGCGCACACCTGGCCGGCGGGGACGCGGGGCCGCTGCACATCCGCCCCTACGAGGCCGTTGCGCACGACCTCGCCGCGGTTGTCGCCGCCGGGCAGGGCAAGCTGTGGCTGGGCCCCAAGTGCAGCCAGGGGCTTGCGCAAATCGTCCCGAAGGTATGCCCACGAGTATCCTCCGATTCCCTCTGTGTTGTGCTGTTGGCTGCGAATCTGACGCGCGGTGCTGCAGGAGCGCATCCACGACGCGCCGCTGCCGACAGTTCTCGGCAAGGCCATCAAGACGGGCGCGGAACTGAACGGCATGCGCAACTGCCACATTCGCGACGCGGCCGCTCTGGTGGGTCACGTGCTGCGTCTTTGTACGGGAAAGTTTGAATCGGCCGTGAATCTTACTTTTGCATTCGCTTCTTGCGCCGCTGCAGTGTGCGTTTTTTGCGTGGATGGAGGGCGAAATGGCCCGAGGCGTCCCCCACACGGAAATCACAGTCGCCGACAAGCTGGAACAGTTTCGCAGGTTCGTTTGTGCGGATAGCGTGCGGGACTGCGACACTCGTTTCGTCACTCTCGTGGCCTCCGCATTGCACACAATCACGTGTCCACGCGCGCACGCATAACGAAGCGCTCCCCCATTCGCAGGCACCAGCGGGACTTTGTGTCGCTCAGCTTCCCGACCATCTCGTCGTCAGGCCCCAACGGCGCCATCATTCACTACCGCCCCGAGCCGGGCACGTGCTCCGCCATCGACCGCAACGCCCTCTACCTCTGCGATTCTGGCGCGCAGTACATGTGCGTGTCTCTGTGCGTTTGGCGTGCTTTGTCGACGCAGACCTGACGTTCTGCGCGCTCGCAGTGACGGCACGACGGACGTGACGAGGACGGTGCACTTTGGCACGCCGACAGCGCATGAGCGCGAGTGTTTCACGCGTGTGCTCAAGGGCCACATCCGCTTTGCCATGGCCGTGTTTCCGACGGGTACTCCTGGTGGGGAGTTCGCTGTGTGACGAGTGCCGTCTCCCAGGCGTGCCGACCGTGTCGTCCGTCCGTCTGTTTTCTCACGCCCTTCGCATTGCAGGCGAGTCGATCGATGCGTTTGCGCGCCAGGCCCTGTGGCAGGTCGGCCTCGACTATCGCCACGGCACCGGCCACGGCGTGGGGTCGTTCCTCTGCGTGCACGAAGGTGCGTCCGCGACTTCCCTTTTGTCTCGGCCGCTGTCTGTTACGAGTGGCATCAGCCTTGGTTTGCAGCCGTCTGATTCCCCTCGCCAATTCTGTCCGCAGGGCCCCAGCGCGTCAGCCACGTGATATGCGGCGAGCCGGCTGGGCTTCAGGGGGGCATGGTGGTGACGGACGGTGCGTGCTCCGTTGTGCAAAGCAGTGCGCCTGTCACGCCGTGCGGCCGCTAATCCACGCTCCCGCCCGCACGCACTCACGGCGCAGAGCCCGGCTACTACGAGGACGGCGCCTTCGGCATACGCATTGAGAACGTCATGATTGTTCGTCCGGCGGCGACGCGCTTCCGCTTTGGCAACAGGGACTACCTCGAGCTCGAGCCAGTGACGCTCGTGAGTGGCCGTATCCGCCGCCCTCCGCCGCAGCGCCTTCCCCTCACACACCCTTCGCCCCTTCGCACAGGTGCCAATGCAGCACGCGCTGATCGACACGGCGCTGCTGGCGCCCGACGAGGCCGCGTGGCTCAACCACTACCACGACATGTGCCGTGCGCGCGTGCGCCCCGTGCTCGAGTCGCTCGGATGGCACGAGGCTGCAGAGTGGCTGGACCGCAACACGGCCCACGTGACCGCCGGCGCCTTCTGCCAGCACCGCTGAGCACGGCGTCAGCAAATAGATCGAAGAGCTGCATTTTTAGCACGCCCTCTCACAAATGGCATAACAACGCAAGCAACGCACGCGCACACCGGCGCAGACGCACGACAGCCGCCGCAGCAGGCCCGCGGGCCCCGAAAGGTCCCCTCGGCCCCACACTCCGCCCACATGCGCCACCCGATGCCAGTTGCACGGCGGGGTACGCATAAGGGCTCCAAAGCACGCGGACGGCGCGTCACTTTGCGTTCTTCACCTCCTCCTTTCCCTTGTAGCGGCGCTTGCCGGAAGACCACGGAAGGTACTTGTACTTGATCATGTGGCGAATCTGCCGCCGCATGGTGATGGCAAAGAGAAGGAAGAAGTACATGACGAGAATGGGCCAGAACACGGGCACGTTGAACAGCGAGAAGAACGTCAGCGCCGTCGCCACGAGCACGGCCTTTGTGGAGCTCAGCCTGTAGCGAGAAGGGAGAGCGTCAGCAAGCAGGCTTAAAACGCATTCACGCCGCATGCATGCCAAGCACCGCACGTAGTTCTGCATAGTGAGAATGTGTGTATATGTGCATGCCGCATGTATCAACGACGCGTACGTGTAGCGTATGGGCGTGTGAATGTCTGTGCCATGTGCGTGCAGAGGTGCGATGAAACGCGCGATGCGTGCTCTTCCACGGCACCGGCGCCATGCCCACCAGAACTTGAACTCGGGCAGTCGGCGGATGAATGGCCGGAATTCCTCGTCCGCCCTCGTGGGCAGCGCGGGGCCGTCCTCGTCCTCATCCCCCACGTCGTCCGTCGCAGGGTCGATCCGCGGCGACAAGAACGCAATAAACAGGTTGAGCAGGTAGATGCCCAGCGCGTATGTCACAATGTACCACCCCTGCGGCGCGGGGGGTCAGTTGGGCGCGACAACCCGAGGTCAAAGTCAAGCCGCACCGCCTCACCTGAATGACATACACGCGGATGGCATACAGCAGCGCGAGCACGGCAGTAAAGGCCCATCGCGGACCGACATGCGGCGTGGCATCGTCAAGAACTTTTTGGTAGCGCTGCAAACGCGTGAAAATGGGAGTGAGGCTGAAGTGAAGTGGCAATCGCATCCAACGCCTTCCTTCCACGCTCGGCGACAACGGCGCACCTGCTGCAGCGGCACAAGGAACTTGTCCAGCGGCGACGGGGACGAAGCCGCGGCGGGTGCGGCCGGCGAGGCGAGCGAGTCCATGGCGCCTGTTCTGACCAAAAAAATGATGCAGGCACGCCGAAGGAAAGTCGCAGATTTCGCGCGTGCGACAGCCGCGCGGATGGATGGCCCGCCGCACAGTCGAACCCACAACACGAAGACACCGCGACGAGTGCTTGCGTTGCTTTTGTGTGCGTTCGTTGCGTTCCTTCCGCCTTCCGTTAAATCTTTATTCCCTCATTCCGCTCTTCACCGCTCATCGATCGCCCGCACCGAGTCCCCCTGGTCCACCCGGCGCAGCTAGACTGACATTGGTCCGTTTTTGTGAGTTTTTTGGCTCATTGTCCAATGCACGATCAGCTGATCGCTCGTGGGGCACTGGGGGTACTGAGCGCGGCGGGCCTGAGATCTCCAGCTCAATTACTCGGCTGCACCCGCGCCGCGCTCCTCACGCCTTCGCGGAAATTGTACGGCGCGGCGGAAGCACACAATGCTACCGTTGACCCTCACCCGTTTCGGCGCAATGCGGTGCAGATCGGGCTGCTAGGTGGCAGGGCACCCTGAGGGCGACAGCCAAATGGCCTCAATTCGCTTTGGACGATTCACTTACCAGCCATTCAGAAGATGGAAATGAAGCGTTCAGGCGCCGGCATGCACCGCCGGTTTATGGTGTCCATAACAACCGGCTGGTCAGGCAGTCACGGGCCACCGGGCCGACTGCCGGCCTGAATCTGACCCATTTCTCCGCCATCAAGTTCGACAAACAAACGTATAACCCTGCCTTACACCGTGGCTAGACGTTGCTTCAAGCCGCCGTCCGTCAGCCGGCCGGCGCATTGCGGTGCCATGCAGCACAACAGCTGAGCCGAGCACCCGTGCTATCAAGGCCGAGGTTGGAGTACAGAATGAGCGAACTCTCGGCGACTTTTCCTGATTCACGTTGGCGAGATCTCGGCGACGCCCAACCACATGGCGCCGCCCACACAGCGCGGGCGCATTATTACGAGTGCTCGTCAGTACCAAAATTGTATGGGACGCGATTTATTATGGCCAGCCGCGAGCCACAAGCCACTCGGGGGCATTAAACTCAATTGTGTGCCCAATTTCATCACAAAAAGAGGCTACGTCAAATTAATGGCGCCGAGGAGGGGCGACTCCCCTGTGGTCTCGTGGAATAAAGCGAATTTGGTACATTTTCCATAGTGAGTCCGTAGGATAATAAAGGCCACTTGGAATATTTGGGGTTATTTTTGCGCGGATTTGGGCATTTTAGCACATTGAACCCCCCAAACACAAACAAAGCGCGCACACGAGTCGCTCTCTCGCGCGTCCCACTGCTTCCCTCTCGCGAGCCTCTGGTTCAACTCCGCGCTGCGTGCTGCGTGCCAGGCACTGGCTGCATAGGAAGGCTTCAAACACTTTGTCAAAGTGCGGGTCGCTTGTGAGTTATTCAGGAGGGATTTGCGTGGAGAAGCGTTCGAATATTCGCTCGCCGACACCGCGCATAGCGTCGTTCGCTTTCGCGTGGCTGTGCCGTGGTCTAGCGCTGTGAGTATGCGCCGTTCTTCGCGAGGCTTGCAATTGTTGGAGGCGGGGGAGGGGACGGCTTGGGAGCGTGGCACAGGAGTTGTGTGTGCGTGCATCAACACGGCACTCCCACTTCTTATGTGTGCCCACATTTTGCGCAGTCCGCATGAGGGTTTGTTTGGTGTGGAGTTTTACGCCGCGTTGTCTCACGCGCGCGCCCATTGCTGCACAGGGGAATCTGCGCGGACCGTGCGTGTGCGTTGGGCGGGGCATTTTTTGCGAGGGCGGCGCCTGCTGTGCGCTCACGTGTCGGGAATGGCTGACGACCAGCTCGCCAAGCTGAAGAAGGAGGCCGAGGAGCTCAAGGCGAAGATCAAGGCCGACCGCGACTCGAAGAAGGTGCGCGTCTTGGCTGTGCTGCGTTGTGTGCGCACGCGTGCGCCTTTTGTGCCGTGTGTGTCATCGTGTGCGGCTGCTCATTCCATGTGTACCCGCAGGACACGTCGCTGTCGGAGGTCTGCAAGGATGCGCCCGAGGTGCAGCGCGTGACGATGCGCGTGCGGAGGACGCTGCGCGGACACCTCGCGAAGATCTATGCGATGCACTGGTCTGCGGACAACCGCCACCTGGTGTCGGCGTCGCAGGACGGCAAGCTGATTGTGTGGGACGCGTACACGACGAACAAGGTGCACGCCATTCCCCTGCGGTCGTCGTGGGTCATGACGTGCGCGTATGCGCCGTCCGGCAACTTTGTCGCGTGCGGTGGCCTCGACAACATCTGCTCGATCTACAACCTCAAGTCGCGCGAGGGCGCCGTCCGCGTCAGCGGGGAGCTTGCCGCGCACACGGGTTACCTCTCGTGCTGCCGCTTTCTGTCGGACCGCGAGATTGTGACGTCGTCTGGCGACATGACGTGCGCGCTGTGGGACATTGAGACGAAGCAGCTCAAGACGCAGTTCCAGGGCCACACGGGCGATGTGATGAGGTGCGTGGGCGGGGCTGTCTCGCGCTGTGTGCTGTCCGTTGAATTGCACGCGGCGTGCCCTTACTGTGTCTCTGGCCTTGCGGGTGGTCCCTAATCTCTTGTCTTCTCTCCACGGTCCGACAGCCTCTCGCTCAACCCGGCGGCCGACGCGAACACGTTCGTTTCGGGCGCGTGCGATGCGCAGGCGAAGCTGTGGGACATTCGCGCCAACAAGTGCGTCCAGACGTTCACGGGCCACGAGTCGGACATCAACGCGGTGCAGTTTTTCCCCTCTGGGCAGGCGTTTGCGACGGGCTCGGACGATGCCTCGTGCCGCCTCTTTGACCTCCGCGCGGACGGCGAGGTCAACCAGTACTCGAGCGAGAACATTCTCTGCGGCATTACGTCGGTCGCCTTTTCGGTCTCCGGACGCCTCCTGTTTGCGGGCTACGACGACTTCAACTGCAACGTCTGGGACACGCTCAAGGGGCCGCGCGTGGGCGTGCTCACCGGGCACGAGAACCGCGTCAGCTGCCTCGGCGTCTCCCCCGACGGCATGGCCCTCTGCACGGGATCGTGGGACTCGATGCTCAAGGTGTGGAACTGAGCGGCGCACTCGCTCGCTCGTCGGGCACCGCCATCGCCGGTCGTCCTCGCGTGGCCGTGCGTTCGTCGCCGCCGCTTGGTCGAACCTGCGCGGGCCGCTCTATCTAATGTCGTTGCCGTGCTCGTGTTTGCGTGCCGTTGTGCTGTTGTGATGCTGCAAGGCGTCTGCCCCCGCGCGTGTGTTGCTGCGTGTCGTTCGCCGCCGTGCGCCACCGCATAGTCGTGTGGCGCCGGCGGCCGCCTGCGTGCGCTGTCTTTCTTTCTGCCGTCGATATTGAGCCTGCGAAGTGCGCGCTGTCTCTATTGCCTGCTGGCCCCTGTGCGTGGGCCGTCGCGTCGGTCGAGTGGTGGTCGTCGCTGGCTCCCCTCGCACTGCACAACTTTCACTTTCTGCTGTAAGAGAGTCCATAAATTGGTGCACCACGTCCCATGCGTCGAAAGCGTAGCCGTGAAGTTGACACGCAGGACATCGCCCGCTGCACGGTGCCCGCAGGTGAATGACATTGTGGCCAGTACTCAGCCTAGTGGCGGCCATCGAAGGTTTCCTATGAGCACGTGCTGTTTATTGTGCTCGAGCGAACGGACACTCGTCCTGACCTCTGTTTGCTGTCCTGCGGTCACGTGCCATGCGGACTGTCAACAGCGCAAAGTGGCTGACAACGCCAAACCAAGCGCACTCGATTTCCCTCCTCTCTTGCCCACAAGCCCTCCCCTTCAAGCTGCGTGGTGGCGCGGGACGCGCAGGGCTTCGTTCAGCCCTCGGTCGCACTGAGAACTGTTGGCACTCCCATCGCCGTGTGGGCAGGGCATCCTTTTGTGCGGTCTGGTGGCTGCGGGGGTCGCCTGTGCGCGGTCTCGCTGAAAAATGGCGCCGGCGGTGTTTCCTGTGCCGGGGTGTAAGGTGCTTAGCGGCGCGAGTGTTGCGTGCGCGTGCTGCTGTGACAGGTGCATGAATGTGTATTGCGGCATTGACGTGTTCCCAATGGCTCTCTCGCTCAATGTAACTCCCTCCATCATTCTTCGCGCAGCCTGCGTCCGAATCCCCGCCGCAATATCCCGTGGGGTGCGTGTGCGCGTGCGCCGCTTTCCCGCATTTGAGCGCGATATTGCTCTGGCCGGCTGTGCTTACGTCCCCGGCACCCCTCGCAGGTTCTTCGGCCGCGCGTCACGGGACGAGGCCGAAGCGGCGCTCTCTCCGGCGCCCGTCGGCTGCTTTCTCGTGCGCGAGAGTGAACGGCGACCTGGAGACTATGTGTTAAGCATGCGGTGCGTGTGCGTGCTCTTTGTTTGTGAGCGCATGCAAGTGTGTGCGGTTGTTGTTGGGTCGGTGCGCGCGGTGTGTGGGTACTGCACGTGCCAGGGCATGCATGCGGTGCGTGTGCGCTGCAACGGTCATAGGCTGGACAAACCGTGCCGCAAGAGGCGTGCGCGCACACACACATTCGCACACGCGAGCACCGTGTCTCAACCCCCCCCCCCACACACACACACACTGCCAGGCTCTCCACGGGCATCAAGCATTTCCTCGTGTACTATGCAGACGGCATGCACTTTGTCGGTGGGTGGGCCGTTCCCTCGCCCTCTTCCTCTCGATATCTTCACGCCACTGATGCTCTGTGTGTTCGTGCTCGCCTTGGCTTCGGATGGACACAGGCGAATCCAAATTTCCGCTGCTTGTCGATCTCGTGGCCGACGGCGTGCGCGCATACGAGGCCGCAAGGGTGGGAGCGAGACCTCAGTTCAGTCGCCGGTCGACTCTGGGATGGAACAAATACTGTTGCCCTCTTCCGCTTTGCCAGTGTTGCCGTTGTATGTCGCCTGACTGTTGCATTGAACGGCGCATTCTCAACTCACCGCTCTCCGCAGCCGCGGGCTGTGTCCGGACGAGAAGCACCCGTTACCCAGCCGTCCGCCGCGCCGCGCATGGCGGCTGTGGTGGAGGCCGCGACAACGTCCGAGCGACGACAGAGCGAGCCGATTCCCCTCAGCGCGAGCGGGCGAACAGGGTCGCTGCGGGCGCTCGATGGGACATCGCCGGTTGGCTCGCCGAGCCTGTCGCCGAGCCTGGCGCGCAAGGTGTTGAAGGCGCACCGGTTTGAGACGCACAACTACAAGAATCCGACGTGGTGCGACGAGTGCAGCGACTTTCTGTGGGGCCTTCGCGCGCAGGGCATGCGGTGTCAGGGTGCGTGTGCGCGTGTGCACCCGTGCGCTGTGGTGTTTGGAAAGTCAGCAGCCCTTGTGAGGATTGGAGGCAGTTGATGGTGAAAATGGTCGTGGCTCGGAAGGGATGTCCAGGTGTGCGGCATCGCTCACCCGCACGCACTGCCGCAGACTGCGGAATGGACGTGCACCAAAAGTGCTCGTCCTCATGCTCGTCGTTCTGCCATCCCGGCAAGCACAAGGTCAAGAAAGGTATGGGCAACGACACACGCGCTATCTTCCTGTGCGCCCCTCATGCACGCCCCGTATGTCGCATGGACGACAGAGGCACACACACGTGTTTTCTCATTCGCACCCTCTCATGCACGTCCCAAATGTCGCAGTGTTCGGAACGGACCTCACGCTGCTTGTGGCGTCTGAGAAATCGGAAGTGCCGGTCATTGTGGACCGCTGCATTGCGCAAGTGGAGGCGCGTGGTGGGTACTGCCGTGCCATGTCCGCCTGACGTGGCACCTGTTATCGTTCGCGAAGGGCCGCTGTTCGCGCATTCGCACACACGGGCGCATGCACACCCCCGGTCACTTGAACACTGCTTACTCTGTGTCACCCGCACTGTCTCGTAGGCATGCTGGAGCAGGGAATTTACCGCATCTCGGGCCTTGCGTCGGCACTGCACGCGCTCGTCGACGATGTCAACACGGGTGAGGCTGTGTGTCGTCTGGCCGTGTTTCCACTTTGCCTCGCTGTCTCCATCTGCCTCAGACGCCTACTCCCCTACAATTCGCGGCTGTTGCGATGCATCCGCTCAATGCGACGCTCGCAGGGCGCGCGGACGTGCCCCTCGGCATGGACGCCGTGCCGGACATCCACGTGGTCGCCGGCCTGTTGAAGATGTACCTGCGCCAGCTGCCAGAACCCGTCATAACGACAGCCCAGTACCCCGCCGTCATGGCCGCAATGCGTGGGTGGTGGCGTTTGCGCCTTCTCCCCCAGCGCGTCCCTAGTCCCATGCATTTCTTATCCACGCGACTGATTCGATTGTGTTGTTGTCGCAGGAGACAACGCGGACGAGGCGGCGCAGGTTGCGGCGCTGAGCGCGGCCGTTGGCGCACTTCCGCCGGCCCACTATAATGTACTCCGACACGTCATCTTCCACCTCGCTGTGTGAGTGATGTACTGTGTGCCCACGACTTCGCGCTGCTGCTGTCTTCCGTGTTTTGCGTGTGCGTCGTTTTCCCAGTGCGCGAATGGGAGAGACTCATGTGATTGTCCGCGAATGTCTCAGAGTTGCCTCGAATGCGGACGAGAACAAGATGACGGCGTCGAACCTCGCCGTTGTCTTTGGGCCGACGCTCATGCGCGCGACGGACGACACGGGGATGCCTCTGCTGGCGGACACGCAGCACCAGAACAAGGCCGTCCAGCTGCTGATCGAGCACTGCGAGTCTGCGTTCCACGAGTAAACCGCCCTTGTCGCTCCACTGCTAAAGTGCGAGTTGTTGACACAAAGGCGGCTGATATGCGTGCTGTTAGTGCCACCTTTTCTGTCCTGTGTGGCATGTGTTTCACTTCAACGCTGTTTCATTGCGAGAGAGAAAGTGCGCGCAAACGGACAGAGCGGTCTGAGAGTTGCTGTGGTGCGGATCAGCACACGCGACCGCAGCGCAGCGACACGCACACGCACGCAAGCGCGCGCAAACAAAAAGCGTTCCTGGGACCTGTCTAAGGCACCGGCCGCTCTGTCCACTGTACAACGGGGCGTTGAGGCCTGCCTCGCCCGACTGCCACGTGAGGTCACGCGACTCACACGCTCTCGGCAATGCGCGACATCCCCGGCGGCATGGGAGACATCGGCTCGCTGCCGTGCGCCACGGGCAGGTCCGGCGAGAAGCGGTAGATGCGCACGCTGTTGTCGTTCGCCCCAGAGACAATCACGTCGGGTGTCGCGGCAACCGCGTTGACGACGCCGTCGTGTTCGCCGAGGGTCAGGATGCACTCGCCACCGCGCTGGTTGAGCTCGTGCACGGCGAGCTCGTCGACGTCCCTGTAATACAGCTGGCCGTTGTCGATCCAGCGCACGCGGTAGAGGCGGTCCTTTGGCGCCCACCCGAGCACCTGTAAGCAGGGAGAGACGGGTAAGGCAGGGGAAGAGGGGTCCGACATGCGACAGCGACGGGGGTGGCAAGCGCGTGCCGTGCAACCAGCGCTCTTACAACAGCGACAGCAGAGAACACGCAGAGCAAAGCGCACCTGCGCGAGCTGGATGTTGCCGTCCTTGCGGCGTATCTTGATGTGGTCGCCCGAGGAGAACTTGAGCAGCGGCGTGCGCCACACCTTGATCGACTTGTCCGTGGACCCCGTGATCACGCGCTTGTCGTCGAGGTGGATGCACCGCACGCCGTACATGTGCCCTGCGCGCAAAGGGGGTGCCATGTGAGACAATAGCGAATACAAACAACCAAACGGGTCCAAACGACGAATCGATCCAACAAGAAAACGGAGAGCACGAGAGACAAGGTCTCGGCACACCCCGCAACGGGCTTGCGAGGAACACGAAGCAGAGGCGCGAGGCGTGACGCACCCTTGAGCGTCGTGACGACCTGCCGCGCATCGAGCGAGTAGACCTTGATCTCCGCGTCCAGGGACCCCGCGAGAATTTTGCTCGAGTCAAACGCAATGCACTTGAGGCCGCGCTCGCCGGGGCGCCCCGAGATGGTGTGCAGGCACACGCGCTCCGCCATGTCCCACACCTTCACGACGGCATCCTCCGCGCCGCTGATCATCGTGCGGCCCGAAATCTGCAGAGGCGCACGCACACGGCAGAGTTGGCACCTCATTTCAATTGAAGCAAACACAACAGGGGACAAGGGCAAGCACTGCACTCACGTAAATGCACGTGACGGGCTCGAGGTGCCCCGCGAGCTTCGACTCCTGCTCGTGCTTGACGGCGTCCCAGATGCGGATGGACGTGTCGTTCGAACCGCTCACAATCTGCGTCTTGTTGCGGGCCATGCGCACGCAGTTGACCTTGCGCGTGTGGCCGGTGAGCGTCGCGACGGGCTCCTCCTGGCCGACCTCCCACATCTGGGCGCAAAGGGCATCAACAACAAGGATGGAGAGGGAACAGGCACACGGCGCAACACCGTCAATCAGCGGCCTACGCGCCCGCACCGACACATGCGCGCAGTGAAAGCGCACAAGGCACGCATAAGGCGCACCTTGATTGTCTTGTCTTCGGAACCGGTGACAATCGTCGAGTCCTCGAGCCACAGGCACATGATGCCGCCCTTGTGGCCCCCGAGCACCTGCTTGCACGCGCCCGTCTTCGCGTCCCACACGCGCAGGGTGCCGTCGCACGACCCGCTCGCGACCAGCTCCGTCTTCGGGTCGTACGCGACGCACATGACGCCGCCCGTGTGCCCGACGAGCGTCTGGACGGAATAGCGCCCCTGCCGCCACGCCTTGTTCAGGGACGCCTCCTGCAGGTGGCGGGCGCGGTAGTACGCCGGCCAGTCAAAGGTGCCGTCGGCGGGCATCGACGCCGCAATTTCCTTCGGCGCATCCTCTTGACACCACCCGTGCTGTTTGCACATGTCCTCCCACAGGTCCGTCGACTTGACGAGCTGTGAGGGAAGAGGGATTAGGCGCAGTGCGAGCCAAAGACGTCTGCCACAATAAGAAAAGAACGTGCGGCTCAAATTGCGTTAAATAGGACTAGCGGCGAAATGCCCACCTTGTGCCATGGCTTGCAGACGAGCGTGGCCTGCGTGAGCGAGAACAGCCCGACCATCGAGAGAATGCGCACCGCAATGTTCCCGGGCAGCTTGTCGAGAAACGTGCCCATGCGCGACTGCGGGGCGTTACGAGGGCGTTACAAAAAGCGCGTCAGTCGCTGGCAAGGCACTTTATGAGCCAACGACCCTCTCAAGCATAAACGCAACGGTGCCACGAGGGATTGAGTTTGGCGTATGCATGCGCTGGACACGGCGACAAGGAGGGCGCACACGCACCTGGTTCATGAGGAGTTCCGCAAACGACGGCGCCTCCACCATCGTGTCGCGGCGGTTGTCCCGCAGCGGGGGAAGGTGGCCCGGCGGCGCATTTCCGCCCGTTCCGTTTGTGCGCAGCACAGTGTCCTCCGTGATGGAACCGGCGCGCTCGCGGCTCATGCCGAGGACGCCGCTGACCATCGCCTTCGCGGGGGGGGGGGGGGGGGGGGGGGGGGGGGGAACGTCGGGTCAGTTTAAATCACAGGCGCGTGCTCATCGAGCGAGAAGGAAGAGAAGCGTGCGTGAAGCGGGAACCGCACAAGGACCATCGGCAGCATGCCTGACAGAGTAACAGAGGGTGTCCATAATTTATGGACCAATAAGGAGATGCGACAGCCCAACGGCATTGACCCACCGTGACGGCCTCGTGAATGTCCTGCAGCTGCATGGGCCCAATGCGCGCGAGCTGGCGCACGAGTAGCTCCGACTGCACGTGCTGGTCCTGTCGCGCGAACCACTCGATGAACGAGTTGCCGTCGAGGGCGTGTGCCTTGTGCGCCGTGCTATTCGAGGTAAGGATGGGGGGGGAAGGAGGGAGACCGTGAGATGGAAGGAATCGCATTCTTCGCATTGCGCACACGTATAAAGTGAGGCACAAACCGCTCTCACCCCAGCGCAAATGCCGCATGCAACACGCACACCACTGTCCCGCACACAAACACCCACATCAACAACACATGCAACACACACACGATTGCACTCAAAGCCATCAAACAGCTGCCAACACGCACAAGGCACGGAATCAACCCCATGCCGTCGACGACAACACGTCGGCCATACGCGAAAGCACAGCCGCGCGCAACCCACTCGTCAATCTCTATGCTGGTACTTGCGGCGCCGTTCGCTCCGCCGGCACCAATAACCTGCAGAGCCCCCGGGGCCCCCTTGGACGTCTTCTGCGGTGCTAGGGGCTTGCGGGGAGCGTCGCCTGCACACAGACACACACACACACACACACACACACACACACACACACACACACACACACACACACACACACACACACCACAAACAAACACACACACGCATTCGTAAGGCAAAGCGTGCGAAAGTGGCGATTCACGGTCCATGATACGCATGCATTCACACGCAGCAAGAGAGTCCCGAACGCACCCTCCGCGGGGGGTTGGGACACGTCGGGCAAGCCGTCCGTGTTGAGCTCGTTGAACATCGCAATGTCAATGTCCTTGACCTGTGCGAGTGTGCGCGTCGTGAGCAGGAGTGAGGGCCCACTGTCACATTACACGATAGCGCGAGCGGGACCGTTGCGCGGCCGCAGTGGGCGTGATCGCGTGCTACCAGCCATTCCTCTTGAGTCTCCATGTGCGCCCAACAACAAACATTGGATGCATCCCCACGAACCCCTTTTCAGCCGACAGACACAACAAACAGACGGACAGTCGCGGCAGTGCGCGCGCCACAAGAGCCCTCCGCCACGTGCCTTGGTGTGTCCGTCCTCGTCCCACTCCACGCGCAGCGTGTCCTTGACCTCGTTGACCTTGATGAGCTTGGCCACCTGCACCTGCCCGTTCGACCGCTTGAACATAATGTGCTTGCCGATTGCGCCCTCCGCACGCAGCACGCCGAGATTGCCGCACGCAACGAGGGCGCGGCGCTTGAACATCTGCCGAGAGCGTGAATTGTGCTGTCAGTTGCAGCCCAACAGCTCTCTCGCCACGACGCCACGATTGCACAGCGCAGAATGCGACAGTGGTTCGCGCACGCAACACTTTAGAAGTACGACACGAGCATTTCGTGCGTCCACAACAACGACGAGTAGGAGCGGCACGTGGCATTGATTCAACGCGCACCTCGATGGG
>CALSCQ010000579.1:45000-46064 GCA_943704525.1 Pigoraptor vietnamica
AGCGCACACGCACACAGTCAACAACAAGGGATCCCCCAAGACACGAAAGATACGCAGCGCGCACAAACAGCGGCAAGAATGTGCTGCTGTGTGCGAGAGTGTCAGTCGATGCAGTTGAGCACGAGTGTGTGGCTGTTGCCTCCGTCCGTGTATTGTTCGGCGAGCGGACATTTTTATTTTGAAACGGGCAAATTGGCGCAGTCACGTGTTTTGCGTTGCGTGATGTGGGTGTGACCTCCACTCTCGCACTCGCACAAGTTTCTGACCCTTCGAAATAACCCCTTCGTCCCACTCTTTCGGGTCTTACGCTTTCGTGTCGTGACTCAAGTCCGTCGGCGAGAATGACGAGCAAGTTCGACCTCCGCGGCCAGATTGGCTTCTACGCGCAGGTGAGGGCGGTTTATGCGCTGCGCACGAGTGTAGTCGCATGTGTCGGAAGGGAGTGCGCACGTGTGTGTGTCGTGTGTTGTGCGCGTGTGTTCTTGTCGATATGCATCGGACAGACACTCGGTCGCACGGCCGCGTGAAATGCACTCTGCGCGTGCGATTCTGAGTTAAACAGAACACAGGCCATCGCCGCTCAACTGCGTCTTCCCCCCCTCTCTCTCCCTCGCTCCCGCAGTACCACCACAACGGCGTCAACAAGTTCATCCACATCGTCTGCGTTCCCCTCATCCTCTGGTCGGCGCTCGTGTGGGTCTCGTACTCCGGCCCCCTGCTCGGCACCGAGCCCATCCCCTTCGCCCTCCCCAACGGCCACTCGGGCGCACTCACCATCAACGCCGCCCTCGTCATTGTGGCCGCTGCCGCCGCGTACTACGTGATCCTCGAGCCTTTCGCGGGCTTTCTCTTCGCGTTTGTGCTCGTCGCGATCGCCCACACGGCGACGGTGTTTGGCGCGACGAACGCGGACGCCACGAAGATTTCGGTTGCGGTCCATGTCGGCTGCTGGATCCTCCAGTTCATTGGCCACGGCGTGTTTGAGGTGCGACTTCTTTTGCGCGCGCATACACACGCACGCGACAGCGCAAAGGGCTCAGCACTGTAACTCCCCCCTCCCCCCC